>JAHDVF020000585.1:0-302500 GCA_022606425.2 Lepidostoma basale | reverse complement strand
ATGTTGTATGAAACATACAAACACTCGAGACCAGCGATTCTCAATCTTTTTACTCAACTAAACTTACTTTTTAACAACTAAATTTTTACTTACTAAATTTAAGAATATTCGGAATTTTGCGATTTGTGAGTAATGTAATGTTTCTTAAAAAAAAAAAACAACTAACTAACCATCACGCCGTCTCTCTGCAGAAAGAATGGACTGCCACACTTTTCTTTCCAGACATATTTCTCTCGATTCCTCAACATTCATACATTATGTCATGCATTCACTTCGATTTTTCCAACTCCTCACGTGGCATACCTTTAATATTTGATTTATTTTACTGTGTCCCTTTTTCCTAGGTCTTCCTCTATATCTAGTTCCATTTACATCGTTAACATATACTTTTTTTACCATTCTTTCTTCATTCATTCTTTCTTAATAACCATCTTAATGATCCTTTCATTATTTTGTTCATAATACCGTCATTCGCACCGCATTCACATATTATATTTTCATTTTGACACTCTATTATACACAGAATATTCACACATTCGTCTAAGAGATCTCATTTCTACTGCATTTATTATACTTTAATCCTTCTTTTGCCAGTTCCATGCTTCGCTTCCATACATATGAATTTAAAACACTATAATTTTCATATTCTAATTTTCTGATTCTGAATTTAAAAAAAATGGTTTGATTCATGTGGTGCTCCTGTAATTTAGAGATATTTCTTGTATAAGTGAACTGTTTTGGTCAATTTGATTGTTGCCGCACTTTATGATAGTTATTTGTGACACAAAATACGTTTTCACTCTTCCGATGTTAAAATAATACAAGTTTTTTCGTTTATAAAAATAATTTTGACAGGTGTAAAAATAAATTTTTCATTTGTTCCAATGACAATTTGAATAAATTCTTCAATCAAATTTTCAAGTTTTTTCTGGTGTTGGATTGTTTTAAGTGCCTAATTGAAATGAAAACAGTGGATGAAAAATTAAATAAACACAAATGTCCGGATCGTCCAGCTGACGACAAGTGCACCATCTAAAAGAACATTATGTGTTAAATTATTTTTGTGTTATTTTATTTTATATCATTGTATTTTATATAAATAGTTTTAGATTTTTTATGTAGACGTTGAATGATCGAAGTGTGCGCGGGAGATGCCTATTGGTGGCGATGAGGTTCGCAACCCATCACACCGCGTCTCTCGCGTTGGCGTATAGAGAAGGATGGAGTGCAGCATCAATTAAAGTGTTGCAGTCCATTCATTCTGTCTACCCTTTCGGGGAAACGGCGTGATGGTAAGTTAGTTAATTTTCATATTTATACGTTTTCACCATAAATTATAGAAAAACATGTTTTTATTCATAAATAAATCATCATTATGGAATTCTACAGTATTAACGCGATAAGTGTATCGAAAACTTTAAGTTAATAAAAATATTTTTTTCTATATATTTTTGCCCGGGCATTTTGGAAAAGGTGACAACCGTTTTCGACGAATCACAGAAAATCTGAGTAGACCAATACCGGTCCGCAGGCCGGCGGTTGTGAGACACTGCACAAGACTTTACAACAAAGTCATAGGCGTGCAACATTTAACCTACTAAATGGAAGGACGGCCAAGAATCCACATCACAGAAGGAACAACACTCTGGAGAACAGACTACAAAGGTATACAGGTAAGTCAAGGAAGATGAGATCCATGAGAAAAACGATTTTCGTGGCAGAGTGGTAATAAAACGAAGGGTTTTAAATTTAACAGAATATAAAATCTAAAAAAAAAAATGGAGTTCTAGTGCCAACCCTTATATGGAATTGAAGCTTGGAGCTGGCAAAAGAAGGATGAAAGCAGGATAAACGCCGTAGAAAAGATATCACTAAGAAGAATGTGCGGGAAAACGTTGTTTGATAGAATACCGAACGATGAAATAAGAAAGAAATGTAAGGCGGATGACTGCATCACGAATAAAATTAAAAAAGGATCCCTGAGATGGTTTGGACATATGGAACGAATGGATGAGAGTAGAACGGTTAAAAAGTTGTACACAAGCAGCGTGAGTGGAAAAAAAAGCCGAGGACGACCGAGGAAAACATGGCATGACCAAATTAATCAATTACTAAAAGGCGACCACATTCGAAGACGGAATCATCGACGTGCGTGCATGGTACGATGTATAAATGTAGAGGAAGCTCGAGAGGTATGCCAGGACAGGGCATTGTGGCGATCCATCCTCTCTGCCTACCTCTCCGGGGAAATGGCGTGATGGTTATTTAGTTTTAGTTAGTTATTAATTATTTAAATCCGGTTTGTTGGAAGTGGAGGCTACGGGTGTCATAAAAATATATCGCGCCGCCTATTGCGTTCAGTACTAAGAATCGCACGCATGACGTAATCGCTGTGTCCTCTACCGTCCAAAGATGACGCCATTTGAGTGACCGAGACACAAATCCTCACGATTCGCGACGCCGCCGTACACCCGAACAACAAACGCGACACAACCGAAACACCCGCACAACGCAACGAAAACAAAACAAAACACAACAAATACCGATGATGCGCCTTGTGATTCTAGACGATTGCACATTACCGCACGTGAAAAACGCCTAAAATTGCAATACTTTAATAATAATATCAAAATGTAGATATAGCGGTATAATGAACTCGTCAAAAATTCATATTTTCATGTGGAAAATGCTTATTTTATTAAATTTAACTATACGGGGGAACGTGTTTTTATTTCAAGTGCACATGACCGCGTGTATCAAAAGCTAATTTGATGCAATTTCGCGCGTGTTAGGCGAGTTTTTTTTTTTGTATATAATCTTCACATCTGTTCGAAGACTATTTCTGAACATTCTGGAATTGGTTTAAACGATTCATAAGTAGAATTATTGAAAAGCATACAAGCATATTGCTTGGTGCATTGTTCTCTAGTGGCTTTTTCTTCTTCAAAATCGCTTTCCTCATGACTAAGGGTTGTGGACCAACTAAATTGGGAATTTGAATATAATTTTTAAAATTTTGAATTAAAAAAAACCTTCCTATACACAATTTCTAAATATTGTAACTCTTAATTATAATGTACTTTGGGAATTAAAAAAAAAAAAAAAACATTGTTTAGACCACCTTTTTAATAAAAAAATATTAAAATACACGACATGTTTCAGAGGATACCTCCATCTATAGGTGTAAAAAATATAACAAAAACTAAACAAAGAAAGACTATTAAAAAACGCATTTAAAATTCGATACAAAATTTCAAAATTAATAATTAAGTTGGGCTTTTCGTTATAAGTAGGTACTAACAATTATATTTGTGAAATGTATACTTATATCTGTATACGTATATATATAATAAAAATACTTATATATACTTATACTTAAATATATAATAAAAATTAATTAGTACAATCAAATCTACATAGATGGCTAACTGGAACTGCCACGTGAAGATAAGTATGAATTTGGAATATATATACAACTTCCAAAAATGTATCATACATGATCATAATAACAATGGTGGAATGGGGAATGTTGTAATTACATAAGGCGTGCGCTTAACCCAACCAATGACAGGTCATAAGTCCTGTAAACACCTTGATCATCCATATTCAGTTTCCAGTTTGTTTCTTCGTCTCTATTGAGATACAATTAAAAACTAACAATTATATTTTTTAACAGTAAAATAATAAATAACATAAAATAATCATAATACATGATGATAATATAATTTAGAAAAAACATACATTTGAAAAGATATAATTTATATAGAAATTAATAAACAAACAAACTTGCAAATTTGGAAATCCTTAAGTCAGTGAAATTGGGTGAAAATATAATAAATACTCAGTTTTTGTTATATTTTTTACACCTGAAGATGGTATCCTCTGAAACATGTCGTGTATTTTAGTATTTTTTTATTATTAAAAAAGTGGTCTAAACAATGTTAAATTAATTCCCAAAGTAGATTACTCTTAATTATAACCGTAAATGAAAAAACTTTGTTTTTGTATCACAATTGTATTTTATTTTACGACAGCTGTTTCCTCAACACTATCATACACAGAGTATCCACACTTTCGTCTAAGACCTAGGCTCTCAAAGTGGGCGATAGCGCCCCCTTGCGGGCATTTGAGACTTTCAGGGGGGCAGTAGAAGACCCAGAGAAATAGAGAGCATGGGCAGATAAAAAATATAGTTTAAAAATACAACAACAACAAAAAACACGCTATTCACGTAGGTTAAATAAAGCAAATTAAACTTAATATTGGTTAATTTTGTTATTGTATGTATTGTAATCATTTTCCCATATTTCGAATGACTTTTATGGGCAGGGGGCGTTGAACGTTTATTTTTCTTGTAAAGGGGGCGGTGGCCCAGAAAATATTGGAAAACTATGGTCTAAGAGATCTCATATCTACTGCATTTATTCTACTTTCATCTTAATCTGACTGTTGACGATATACCTGTGGAGCAAGAAATTATATACAGTATGTGAAAGCTATATTTCGCCTTGCTGGGACATTTAATATAGTGTTAATTTGAAATTATCGTTCGCTAGTATCGAGTGGGTGTATCATGAGTGGTCTCTCCAAACTGGCTTCACCAATGACAAAGACAACGAGCCGACGTCCTCATACGAAACATCGTAATTGAATTAAAAATAAATATTACGATACTATAAACAATATATCGGTTATCTTAAAGAATCAAGACTTTCGACATTCAAGGTGATGGCTACCAGCATCATTAATAAATTAAGAACATTAACAACAACAACAACAAATCATAACGCCATTTCCCCGCAGGGGTAGGCAGATAGAATGGACAGCCACACTACTCTATCCTAACATATCTCTATAGCTTCCTCCACATTCAGCGAATCATACACGCACGTCGATTCTTTAGGAATGTTGCCGTTACACCTCCCCTCTCATTAATCTTAATTATACCCCCTCCCCTTTATACATTACTCCACCCCCCAAAACAAACAAAACCATCACGCCGTTTCCCCGCAGGGGTTGGCAGAGGGAATGGACCGCCACACTACTCTATCCTGACACCTCTGAAGCTTCCTTCACGTTCATACAATGAGTTATACACGCACGTCGATTCTTACGGCTTCTGACATGACCAACCTTTAAAATTTGATTAATTTGATCATGCCATGTTTTCCTCAGTCTACCTCGACTCCGTTCTCCATTTACTTCATTAACGTATTCTTTTTTAACCATTCTTTCTTCACCCATGCGCTCCATGTGTCCGAACCAATGCAGCGATCCTTTCATAATACCTTCTTTCGCTCTACATTCTTTCCTAATATCAGCATTTGAGATTCTGTCGTACATCGTTCTACCACTCTCATCCTTATTCTGCCAGTTCCATGCTTTGCTTCCATACATAAGGGTTGGGACCAGTTGGGCATGTTAGACGTCGGAAGAATCGACGTGCGTGTATGACTCGTTGTATAAATGCGGAAGAAGCTAGAGAGGTGTGTGAGGATAGAGTGGCGGTCCATTCTCTTTGCCTTTCCCTGCGGGGAAACGGCGTGATGGTGTGTTTGTTTGTGAATCTCATTTTTGTTGTTGTATTCAATAGGTTTGTGAACCCAATTACTGTATTGCATACACATTAATAGCATAATTCAACAAATTGAAAGGAATGACCCTATACGATCCATAAAGGACGATACGTCATTTGAAGAATGTCCACATTGACTGACACCTCATTCAAGAACACCTTCCCCGAGCAATAGTATTCTTTCTGCACCATGAAATTTGTTCTGCTATGCGGTATACCTTACATTTCTTCCATATTTCGTCGTTCGGTATTCTATCATATATCGTTTTCCCGCACATTATTCGAAGTGATCTAATTTCTAAAACATTTATCCTACTTTCACGCTTCTTTTGCCAGCTCCAAGCTTCATTTCCATACACTAAAACTCTAATATGAACAGACATCTTTATTTTAGCGGAAAACAATGTAACAGAATTCGATGTCATAAAACGCGACTAATTGAAGTGAAGTTCCTGTTTTTTTTTTCTAAATGACTGATGAGTGTAATTGCTGCAATTATAAGTCAAACAGGGTTACCACAAACGATGTTTTGACACATGGAAATAATGTTTAAGAAATAACAGTGGAACCTCTCAAAACGAGAATAATTAATTAACTAACTAACTAACTAACCATCACGCCGTCTCCCCGCAGGGGTAGGCAGAAAGAATGGACTGCCACACTTTTCTTTTTTGACAAATTTCTCTCGCTTCCTCAACATTTATACATCGTGTCATGCACGTGCGTCGATTTCTCTGATTTCTCACATGGTCGACATTTAATATTTGATTTATTTGATCGTGCCACGTTTTCCTCGGTCTTCCTCTATTTCTGGTTCCATTTACATCGTTAACAGAAACATGTTTTACCATTCTTTCTTCATTCATTCTTTACATGTGGCCAAACCATCTTAATGATCCTTTCATGATTTTGTTCATAGCACCATCATTCGCACCGCATTCACTTCTTATATTTTCATTCCATACTCTATCATACACAGAGTTTTCACTCATTTGTCTAAGAGATCTCATTTCTACTGCATTCATTTAATATTAATATTCTGATAAATAAATCGCCCGAAACGAGAACATGTCGCAGCATACAGTTCTGCTGGTATCATTGGTTACTATCGGTCTTATTTGCGATTTATCGGTAAAGAATTAGAAAGGCTACACACGTGAATTGATTGAATACTTTTCCATATATAAAAATCATTCAATGGTAATTTTTCTTATTAAATATAAATACACTCTGATAAAAAAAATACTTTAGATACAATTTATAGGGAAAAGAGGCTTTTCCCCCGGATAGATGGCGTCAATTGCAAATACAGGTAACTCAGGAAACATAGATCGCAGCAACACCAATAAACACCCGTTGGAAAGGTGAAACTTACGTTACTTTGAGTGCATGGTCCAAACATCCATCAAAAAAATGGCGCAGTGTTTGAAAAGATGTTTGCGTTTGAAATTGGAAAACTTAATGTTACGTTTGTGTATAGCCCTGAGGAAGGTCACTATAGAGTGAAACCGGTTAGCGCAACTTACTCCAATAAAGTGGTTTAAACTAAATAAACTAACTAACTAACCATCACGCAGTTACAAGGGGTAGGCAAAAAGAATGGACCGCCACACTGTTTTCTCTATAATACATTCATACATCTTGTCATGCACGTACGTCGATTTCTCCGACTCCTCACGCGACCGACATTTAATATTTGATTGATTTGATCGTGCCACGTTTTCCTCTATTTCTAGCTACGTTCAAGTCGTTTACATATGCCTTCTTCACCATTCTCTCTTCACTCATTATTTTCATATGTACAAACCATCTTAACGACTCTTTCATTATATTGTTCATAGCACTTTCATTCGCACCGCATTCACTTCTTATATTTGCATTTGACACTCTATTGTATACAGATTTACTACACATTCGTCTAAGAGATCTCATTTCTACTGCATTTACTCTACTTTCATCCTTCTTTTGCCAGTAACACGCTTCAGTTCCATACATAAGGGTCGGCACAATAATTCCATTTGTTAACACCGAGTAAGAAAGTGTTAAATTTTATTTTTAAATAATGACAAATCACGAAGTTTTGGCTTGGTATAAAAAAAAAGTAATTTATAATTTTTTATTACGAATTAATATTCTATCAATCGATGATTAAATATATATATATATATATATATATATATATATATATATATATATATATATATATATATATATATATATATATATATATATATATATATATATATATATATATATATATATATATATATATATATATATATATATATATATATATATATATATATATATATATATATATATATATATATATATATATATATATATATATATATATATATATATATATATATATATATATATATATATATATATATATATATATATATATATATATATATATATATATATATATATATATATATATATATATATATATATATATATATATATATATATATATATATATATATATATATATATATATATATATATATATATATATACACATATATATATATATATATATACAACAACAACAAAAACAAAACCATCACGCCGTTTCCCCGCAGGGGTAGGCAGAGAGAATGGACCGCCACACTACTCTATCCTGGCAAACCTCTTTAGCTTCCTCCACATTCATACAACGAGTCATACACGCACGTCGATTCCTCCGACTTCTAACATGACCAACCTTTAAAATTTGATTAATTTGGTCATGCCATGTTTTCCTCGGTCTGCCTTGACTTCGTACCCCATTTACATCATTAACGTATACTTTCTTAACCATTCTTTCTCCATCCATGCGTTCCCATGTCCGAACCAACGCAGCGATCCTTTCATAATTTTGTTCATTATACCTTCTTCCGCTCTACATTCCTTTCTTATATCAGCATTTGAGATTCTGTCGTATATCGTTCTACCACACATACGTCTTAGGGACCTCATCTCTACCGCATTTATTCTACTCTCATCCTTCTTTTGCCAGTTCCATGCTTCGCTTCCATACATTAAGGTTGGGACCAGAACTCCATTGTGAACGGCCGTTTTCGCTTTCATTGATAAATTCTTGTTTCCAATAACTATTTTTAAAGCTCCATTCACTTTGTTACCCGCACCAACCCTTCTTTCGACGTCACTATCCGTTCGGGCATCTGCTGTGAACATACTACCTAAATACACAAATTCCCTCACCTGTTCCAAGTTCTCTTCGTTCACACTTATATTACAAACTGTCATTTGCTCTTCCCTTTCGAAAACCATCACCTTTGACTTTCCGACATTCATCATTAAATCATTTGACTTGCATACCTCATTCATTCTCGACACCAAGATTTGTAATTCGTCCGCACTATCCGCAACGAGAACGGCATCGTCCGCGTAAAGCAGACAGTTTACAGATAAATCACTCATCTTAGCACCAGCATTTATACCTTTAAGTTCTTTCATACACTTGTCCATATACAGATTGAACAACCATGGAGACATCACGCAGCCCTGCTTAACACCCTTCGTGATATCAAACCAAGGCGTGATGTCTCCATTTACCCTAACACTGGCAGTGCTCCCTTCGTAGAGAGAAGCAACCGCCCGTATCAGTTTTGTGCTCACTCCGTATTCGGACAAGATTGACCACAGTTTATCTCTGTTCACTCGATCATAGGCTTTTTGCAAATCGACAAACGCACAGAAAAGCTTACGGTTTTTGGCCATAAACTTCTCCGCAAGCGTTCGAAGTGCAAAAATCTGATCCATACATCCTCTTCCGGTCATAAAAGCGCCTTGAACATCCCATACTCTTTCAGTCGTCGTCTTTTTTACTCTTTCTATTAAAATTCGGCCGTAGAGTTTACCAACGGCGCTTAACAGACTTATTGCCCGGTGATTTCCGCAGTCCATACGAGACCCCTTTCCCTTATATAGAGGCATGATAACAGCCCTCCTCCAGTCAAGCGGCGTATATCCTTCCTCTAAACACTGGTTAAAGAGTCTGTATAACCACGCTGCAACAACCGGCCCACCGTTTTTAATAAACTCCAAAGCGACACAATCATAACCAACAGCTTTTCCACCTTTCATACAGCTTACAGATTTTACTATTTCGTTCAAACTTATTTCTGTCATATCTCTTTCGCTATTCGTACAACTCACATTTGTAACGCTCCTTCTCATTGAACTCTCAGTCGTTTCACTGCCATATACATCTTTAAAGTATTCCATCCATCTTCCTTGTATACTGTCAAAATCAGTAATCATTCTTCCCTCACAACTCAAAATTGCTTTCGCACAACCATTTTCGGGAGGATTCCGGGCCTTTTTGACTTCCTTCCAGAACATTTTTATGTTGCTCTGAAAGTGACTCGTCATCTTGAGACCGTCTTCCTCCTTCAGTTTATCCTTTTTCTCTCTCACTTTCAACTTGACATTCATCTTACAAACTTTGTATGCTTCTTTTGCTCTTTTATATTTCTCGCAATCTCTTTTATCCACAGATATCATATTTAACCATGCATCCTTCTTTTCTTTGACCAGAATTTTTACACAGTCATCCCACCAAGCATCACCATTCCTTCTTCCTTGCACACATGTACCACATACCTCTTTCGCTGTTTCACATAGACTTTCTTTCAATTTGTTCCAGATCTCGTCTATACTTATAAATTCAGATTCTCGACCACTCAGCCTCTCATTCACTTTCGTCATATAACTCTCTTTTACGTCATCGATTTGGAGTTTTTCTATTTTAACTCTAGACGGGGCGGACTGTTTTGTTCTTCTTGGTGCGCCAACCTCGGAACAGGTTTATCTTTGTCACCACCAAAAAATGGTCAGTTCCGAGTTCGGCCCCTCTGAACACTCTGGTATCTACAGTGTCCGTCCGTAATCTAGAGTCAACGATGACGTAATCGATAGTCGTCCTTTCATTCCCTCTCTCCCATGTATACTGATGGATCCTCTTATGATCAAACATCGTGTTTGACACAAAGAGGCTCCACTCCAGGCATACACCAAGCACTCTCCTTCCATTATCGTTCGTCCTACTATCACCATACTTACCGAGACATTCTTCATAACCAGTCCTTTGGATTCCTACCCATCCATTCAAATCTCCTGCTAAAATAATTCTTTCGTTCACGTTCTTACTCGCTGCTATCTCGTTTACACTATCCCAGAACTCATCTTTCACAGCTCCATCTTCGCTATTAACAGGAGCATACCCAATTATGAGTAATACTCTTGTCAATCCAATTTTGAAGCGGATCCACATCAGTCTAGGACTTATACATTCGTATCCTTTCATACATTCTATATATATATATATATATATATATATATATATATATATATATATATATATATATATATATATATATATATATATATATATATATATATATATATATATATATATATATATATATATATATATATATATATATATATATATATATATATATATATATATATATATATATATATATATATATATATATATATATATATATATATATATATATATATATATATATATATATATATATAAATTTTTAAAACACCTTGCAGTAACGTGAGAAACTCCAGACTATAAATGAAAATAGCTATATTTATAATGAAAGACTAATAAATATTTCTTCGTAACTAGTAAATTTTCCTATAATCAACATCATCATAACGTAATATAAATATTTATAGACAATTGTCCGCTTTCTGTAGAATTATTCACTAACTTAACTAAATAACTATTACGCCGTTTCTCCGGAGGGATAGGCAGAAAGAATGAACCGTCACACTGTTCTTTCCGACATCATTTTATTCACATCTTCAACATTTATACATCTTGTGATGCACGCATGTTGATTTCTCCGACTTCTCTTTGATAAATTTGATCGTGCCACGTTTTCTTCGATCTACCTCTATTTCTAGTTCCATTTACATCGTTAATAATACTTGTTAAATAGTTTTGAGTGAGTTTTGAGGGAGAAAGTGGGTTCTGAGTGAGTTTTGAGATGCGAAAGTGAGGTTTGAGAGCCATTTTTTTTTCTTTTATAGAAAAAAAAGTGTGATCGCCGATCGGCTCAGAATCGCGTGGGACGCGTTCCCGACCGGTTTCGCGGAAAATATTTGAAATGGTAAAAAAGTATATATTATAGAGTTTTTTTTACCATTCTTTCCATGTGTCCAAACCATCTTGGGTAGGCAGAAAGATACATCGCGACATGAACCTCAATTTTCATACATCGCGTCATGAACGCGCGTCGATTTCTCTGACTCTTCACGTGGCCGACATCGAATATTTGATTTTTTTTGACGATATTTTATGATTTAAAACACTTGTTTTTTCCACTTTTAAGTTTACTTTTCTCGTACATGTTTCGAAGGCTATAACACCTTCAGTTTATATCGTTCTCCCGATGATGGTGTAAGGCTTCGAAAAATGTCGAGAAAAATAAACTCAAAAGTGGAAAAAACAGTGTTTTAATTTATGAAAAATCGTTATTATGGAATTCCTCAGTGTTAACGCCTTAAGTCTATCTAAAATTAATATTTGATTTATTTGATCGTGCCAGGTTCTCCTCGATCTTTCTCTATTTCTAGTTTCATTTACATGGTTAAATTTTTTTTTCAATTCTTTCTTCATTCATTCTTTCCATGTGTCCAAACCATCTTAATGATCCTTTCATTATTTTGTTCATAACACTATCATTCGCACCGCATTCACTTCTTACGAGTATATATTCATATGACCCTTTATCATACGCAGATTTTCTACACATTCGTCTAAGCGATCTCATTTCTACTGAATTTATTCTACTTTCATCATTCTTTTGCCTGTTCCAGTTCTGATGCTATATTATGTTTCAAAATTAATTTAATTGGTTTTCTTAAGTCTTGTCTAAAAACGGTTTTTATAAAAAGGTTGCAGTCAATCGCAACTGATTTATAATACCCCCAAGTGACCGCGGACGCCTTCTTAAAGGTCACATTGACCCCTTTCGCCTCGTTCAACGTCATAAGCGCCCTACAAACGGCTCGATGACCCCGTGACCTTTGGACAAAAATACCATAGGTGTCGAATTTGTTATGAATAAAAAAAATAAAAAATCTGTTTAATTGAAACACTTATAATATCAAAATTGATTTAATTTCTATGAATCAACTGATTGTGACATCTGATGATGCTTACATTGAAAATGGAGAAAGACATAGAAAGAAGGGTCGGTGCTAGGAACAAATCAAATGACGCTCATCGCTGTCGTCACTGCAAATATAAATATATCCTCTGAAGCAAAGATGTCAGTACATAATGGAGTTCTAATGCCAGCCCTTATGTACGGAGGTGAAGATTGAAGCTGGAAATTTTGATGAAAGTAGGATACATGCCATAGAAATGAGATCACGAAGAAGAATGTACGGGAAAACGATATATGATAGAATACCATTCTAACAAACTAACCATCACGCCGTCTCCCCGAAAGAACAGCCATTCGAGTCCATTTTTTTTACTCCAAATGAAGCGATTCGCACAATGGGAGTAAAAATATTATTTTTAATCTAAGTTATCGAGCATTGGCATGGACATGGAACTGGCAAAAGAAGGATGAAAATAGAATAAATGCAGAAGAAATGAGATCTCTAAGACGAATGTGTGTCAAATCTGTATATAATAGAGTGACAAATGCAAGTATAAGAAGTGAATGTGGTGCGAATGAGAGTGTTATGAACAAAAGATGGTTTGGACACCTGGAAAGAATGAGTGAAGATAGAATGGTAAAGAAGGCCGAGGAAAACGTGGCACGATCAAATCAATCAAATATTGAACGTCAGTTACGTGAGGAGTCGGAGAAATCGACGTGCGTGCATGACAAGACGTATGAATGTAGAGGATGTGAGAGAACTATGTCAGGACAGAACAGTGTGGCGTTCCATTCTTTCTGCCTACCCCTCCGGAGAGACGGCGTGATGGTTAGTTAGTTAGTTATCTTTAAACATTACTAAAAAACTAACCAACCATCACGCCGTTTCTTCGAAGGGATAGGCAGAATGAATGGACTGCCACACTTTTCTTTCCTGACATACTTCTCTCGCTTCCTCAACATTCGTACATCGTGTCATGCACGCACGTTGATTTCTCCGACTCTATTTGATTTATTTGATCATGCCACGTTTTCCTAGGTCATCCTCTAGTTCTAGTTTAATTTAAATCGTTAACATATACTGTTTTTTTACCATTCTTTATTTTAAAATAGATAGCTTTAATAACAGTTATTGGAAACAATAATTTATCGGAGAAATCGACGTGCGTGCATGACAAGATGTATGAATGTAGAGGAAGTGAGAGAACCATGTCAGGACAGAACAGTGTGGCGTTCCATTCATTCTGCCTACCCCTCCGGGGAGACGGCGTGATGGTTAGTTAGTTAGTTTTTATGGAGCATTTTCATAATTATGGCACCATGATCAATTTTGGCTCATGGTCTACATGCAGAAGAAGTTCATTCTTAAATGTGACTTTGAACTTGCTGAAATGGGTGTGAGCAACCTCCCATTTCCCACGCAAATAAATAACTAAACGAGATCTTTGTTCTATTGTTCCGCGTCTGTCTTCGCTGCTAACCCTGCGAAAGAAATTTTTAACTCAACCTCTTCAGACCCTGCCTCTAAGAATCGCATATTCTCCTCCTTTCGGTACCGTGTCAGGTCCCTCCAACGTTGGCTATCACCTCGGCGAACCTGTCCCTGTTCTGCACCGCTCGATACAGCTCCTCCACACTTCGGATGCCAGAACACTCCCTCACGTTTCGCAGTCAGTACATCTGTCTGATACCGGGCCCTCGGCGTCCCTCAATTTTCCACTCTAATATCAGTTGGAGAAGTTGGTACTTTTCCCCACGCAGTACATGACCCAGATATGAAATCTTCCGAACCTTGATAGTTGATAACAGCTCCCTGTCAACTCTAGCTCGCCTCAAGACTTCGATATTGGTAACCATGTCTGTCCAGGGAATTCTGAGCATTTTGCGATAGAGCTACATTTCAAATGCTTCCAGTCTGTTGTGAACCAGAAACGTGACTTTCAAGGTCCACGTTTCACACCCATACAATAAAATTCTTTGGCGGAGTTTCAAATTTATGTTATCATTGCAGAATAGTGATTTCATTTTATTAAATGTAGCTCTTGCTGCATCAATTATGCATGTTATCTCTACATCTGGGTCAAGAGATTGTGTTTATCTACTCCACTCTTTAATATCCTCGCTGAAAACTTATTCAAAGAAACCCTTACTGATGCAGCAGATGGAGTCCATGTCAATGATATAATTATTAATAACATACGATATGCAGATGACACTGTTCTTCTTGGAGATAGTGCCAAAGGTCTACAAAGACAACTCGATAAGGTCAACTTCTCATGCAACGCTCACGGTCTTAAGATGAATATCAAGAAAACTAAATATATGATCATCAGCAAGAAGTCAAGAACCCTAGGCTGTTGGCTAAAGGGTGAATGGGACCGCAGTCAGGATATAAGAACAAGAATAAGAAGAAGAACCCCGACAGATTGTCCATTACAATATCTTGTTCTTTTTCTTCTTTAAATAGATCTGACGATTTGTGACACAGAAATCATGTTTAATCGGATCGGTCCTTCCATCTCTTAGGCGGCCCTCCAGGTGGGCGGTGTCCTGAAGGGATTTCATAAGCGGCTGTATATGCAAGTCTGTCACCATCCATTCGGGCTACATGGTCCCTCCAGTATCTTCTTCTGGATCTATTCCACTGAACGATATCCTCTATTTCGCAAGTTTTTCTTAGGTCTACGTTGCAGACACTACAATATCATGACACCTTTTCCTAGGTCTTAGTCTATTTCCTGTTCCGTTCACATCGTTAAAGTATACTTTCTCTACCACTCTTTCTTCATTCATTATTTCCAAGCGTCTAAACCCCTCTATATTGAATACAATATGGAGTTTAACACCACTAGAAGGAATGACCTAATTAATGCGCCAATCAGTAAGAATTTCTTTTAAAGTCTTGGAATCAATTCAGGTCTAAAGAGGTTAATTGCCCATTGACAGAAAGTCACGTTAAAAATATTGAAAATCGAGAAGTTTTTAAAAATAAAACTATGTTTCTCTCATTAACTATGATATGGATCGTATATTCACACGAAAATGTATTTAGAATGAAAATTTGATTGATACAAAACAGAAAATGGCTCATTAAGAAGAAAGGAATCGGGTCGTGTCCAGGTTCGAACCCAAATCCCATGATTCTTGGGATGTCACTTGGGCTTTTTTTAATGTGGTAGTTTCCCGTTGCTTTCTGCAATTTTGTAAACAACAGTTTTTTTGAGCTATTGATTCCCATGAAATGTGGTAGCTACGTCTCTCTCTCTCTCTCTCTCTCTCTCTCTCTCTCTCTCTCTCTCTCTCTCTCTCTCTCTCTCTCTCTCTCTCTCTCTCGGGTTTCAGTCCTGGGATTGGTTTGCAGCAATTTCCTCTCTTATTCTCTTCCATTCTTCCCTGTCTTGTGCGGCTCTTTTGAAATGTGCATATGATGAGCAGCGCACGTCCACCAACAGGTCCTCCAGGTACTCTCGGCGTGGGCGTCCCCTAGAGTTTATCCTCTCGGTCGTACCCACCATTATGGTACGCAAGAGGCCTTCTTGTCGTATTACATGGCCGAACCATCTTGCACGCCTTTCGGACAAGGTCCTGAGCAGGTGCCTTCCTCCTTCGATTCTTTGGAGAACCTACTCATTTGTGATGTGGTCTCTCCAGAAAATTTCTAATAGTCTTCTATAGGACCACATCTCAAAAGCTAAGTCTATCGCCATTTTATTGTCAGGTGAATTCTACCAGAACAGAGAGCCTAAAAGTTTTTTTTTTTTTCACACTGATATCGCCGGGAATCGAACCTGGGATCTTCAGTGTGGCAGTCATAGCTGTTGCCACTCTGCCACGAAAGCCGCCGGTATAAGTATAGGGTCTTTCAATAGGGACGCTCCATTTTTAATCGCTCGTGCAGAATGTCCATCGAGGCGTGCGCTGTGTGCTACGTAGCGCCGTCCTGTTGGAACCATATGTTGTCGGTATCCATATCATTCAGTTTAAGCCACAAGAGTCTCAAATTTATGCAAAAAACGACATATTGTGGACTCTGCTGGACGGACATGAATGCCATAAATTGACGAGCAGAGCACTGATTTTGTTAATTAATTTTAACAATTTGAACAGGTTGTTGAAGCGTGTAGCGTTCCATGGTTGAAATGTCAAGACTAAATAAGTATTCTTGTCAAATTTAACCGCTATTGCTTTAACAAAATGGCCGTTATCTTCTTTCTTATTCTTTTTGTCCTGTCACACCTTCGTGGTGCATAGGGCCTCAAGGAACCTTCTCCACCCGACTCTATCGCATGCCTGATCAATATCATCCCAAGTGAGGCCTGCCGCCTTAACCTCGTCCTGCAGGGTTCTTCTCCAGGTGGCTCTAGGTCTGCCTCGTTTTCTCTTTCCCCCCACAGGGGACCAGTCTAGTGCACCCTGAGCGATGCAGGCTGGGTTCCGTCTCAGAGTGTGACCGATCCACTGCCATTTGCGTCTAGCGACTTGTTCTCTAATTGGCTTTTCACCTGCCATAGTCCAGAGAACGGCAATCGACACTGTTTGGGGCCAATAGATCTTGAATATTGAGCGAAGGCATCTATTTATAAACACCTGGAGTTTACCAATAACGTCCGCGGTAGACTTCCAAGTATCACATCCATACAGCAGTACGCTTTTAACGCTGTCAAAGTTCAAGTGTCCCTATTGAAAAACCCTTTGACCACCAGGATACACCACCTGCAACGACACGGCGGCCATTTAGCCGAAATTATATTCATAATGTCAATGAATGTCCTTTAAAATTAAATGAAAATTGTGGATATATCAGGTCGACAGGTTGTTTTATTTCATTTCAAAGTTCGAGCGCTCTTAATGAAAACCCCTATATCTTAGAGTAACAAGTTAATTTTTTGAGGTACAGAAAACGAAGAAACTTATTTTGATTCATCATTATGTCTGAATTATATGGAATTTCCTGTCTAAACGCCAAATGTTTGACTTCAGAATCACCATACGAATAGAAAAAAATACGTATTATTCCAATTGTTTTTTCACCTGTGTATACATGCATGTATGAGTTACAATAACCAATCATTGTCTGGTGACTAATAAATAAATATAAGCTAACATTAAAAAATTACATATTGACTCAATGATGTCAAGATAAACGTTTTTGAAGATGAACCAAGAAAAAACTTACAAATGTCCTGATACACTTCTCTAACCCCTACATTCTAAGATGGTGAAGAGGAATGGGCTTAGGTTTAAACCTTGTGGCACCCCAGAATATACAAGAAAACGTTTCGATTGAAATATTCCGCATAAGACGAATGAAATGATTTCTAGGGCCTACAATTTTTATATAAAACTCAAAATAAAATAATGAATACGTATAAAAACGTGTGTTTTCTACAAGTTTTATTATATTTTATGAGAATGACACGTTTCGCTTTGCTAATATTATTGAGGAAAAAATAGAGGGTCGACTAGGTGTTGGCAGGAGACGAATCTCCTTACTCCATAACTTAAGGAATTTGGCTGACTTGAGGAGCTATTTCGAGCTTCCAGGGACAGAGACGCCTACTCTCAAGGGATAGTCAACGTTGTGGAGACCATACATGACACCGGAAGAAGAAGGCAATGGCGACCTTCGTGGTCGAGTGGCAAGTGGCTGCCACAACGCAAGTCCCTGGTTCTGGATTCGATTCCCGGCGATGACAGTGTGATGTCACATTGTATTTGGTCCGGTGGTGACTGCCACCCCGAAGGTTCCGGGTTCGATTTCCGGCGGGGGCAGTGTGATTATCACACTGTCTTTGGTCTGGTGCTGATTTCACGTGACAATAAAATGGCGATAGATAAGCTACCTATTAATCAAAATGATAGCTTTAAATCAATTTGGCTCGCGCTGTAATGATGTAAAGAGCGATTAAAAAAATAATATTAACATGTCAAGAGAATCAATATGATAGCTATAACCTTTACATCGATTTGGCCAGCGTGAGCCAAATCGATGTAAAGGGTTAATACTCGCAGGGTGTTCTTACTTTGTCCATGGATCACTCTTAGGGGGTACTACAACCCTGCAAAATCATATCCCGATTTCAATTTCTTATGTCGTGCTCTCCCCTTGTAAGAAATAAATATTTATTCACAGTTTAGATACAGAATTATTATTTTTTATCAAGAGATAGATTATCCTTTGCGAGATAGGCACGTTCTTATCAACTTATCTTATCGCACGACGTAAAAATGTTCATTTACGATGTACAGACACTATCATAAATGCCTCATTTATCAACAACTAGCGGAACCGACAACGCTTCGCTATTTCTATATTCGAGTATATGCATACATAATATCTATGTGTCAAATGTGAATATAAGAAGTGAAGACAGTGTGTATGAGGTATGCAAGCGATACGACCATCATGCCGTTTCCCCGCAGGGGTAGGCAGAGAGAATGGACCGCCACACTTCTCTATCCTGACACACCTCTCTAGCTTCCTCCACATTCATACAGCGTGTCATACACGCACGTCGATTCTTCCGACTTCTGAGAGGACAAACCTTTAAAATTTGAATAATTTGGTAATGCCATGTTTTCCTCGGTGTACCTCGACTCCGTACTCCATTTACATCATTAACGTATACTTTTTAACCATTCTTTCTTCACCCGTGCGTTCCATATGTCCGAACCAACGCAGCGATCCTTTCATAATTTTGTTCATAATGCCTTATTTCGCTCTACATCCCTTTCTAATATCAGCATTTGAGATACTGTCGTACATCGTTCTACCACACATACGTCTTAGGGACCTCATCTCTACCGCAAATATTCTGCTCTCATCTTTCTTCTGCCAGTTCCATGCTTCTCTTCCATACATAAGGGTTGGGACCAGAATTCCATTGTGAACGATTTGATGATGAATGTGAATAACGATTTGATGCTGAAGTCCAAGGTAATGATTTTCGAAAAATAAGAAAACATGACCATAAAAAAAAATATTCCCGTTGACACTTTCGGGAGATGCCTATTGGTGGCGATGAGGTTTGCAACCCATCACACCGCGTCTCCCGCGGGGCGAAAAGAGAAGGATGGGATGCCGCATCGGTTAAAGTGTGACAGTCCATTCTTCTGCCTACCCTTTCGGGGAGACGGCGTGATGGTTAGTTAGACACTTTTAAAACATTAATCAATTCCTTCGTCGTGTCCCGACTAGATTACTGCAATGGAGTCTATGCCAACATCCCCAAACAGCAAACAAATAAACTCTAGTCTGCATTCAATGCAGCTGCACCATCACATAACACAGCATCTTAAGGAACTCCACTGGCTGAAATGTCCAGAAAGCATACAATACAAGCTCTGCTGGACGGTCTATAAGGCGTTGCATGGAATGGCACCAGTCTATATATCTGAACTCTGCATTAACGAGAACCTGAATGCCAGACAGTCGACATTGCGATCAACTAAGTCTTTTGCGATCGGTAGATTGACTGTGCCAAAACGCTGTCCAAGCACAAACTTTGGCGACCGAGCCTTCGCGGTAGCCGGCCCTTCAGCCTGGAACAGTCTTCCAGCAGACCTCAAGTGCATAGATAATCAGTCAGAGTTTAGATGGAGACTCAAAACGCACTTTTTCAAATTATCATTTCCTGATAGGAAGGGCTGATCGACTACGTCAGGAACAGCCCTCATACTAAGTATGTTTATTATTGTTATTGTCAGTGGCGGTACTCTCATAGAAGCCCAGAAGCCCGGCTTGCGTAAGAAATTTTGAATCAAAACCTCTTCTGGCTTACAGAGGTTCAGCTCTTGTGGCTATTCCTCTTACGTCTGATGGGAACATTGTTGGAAGGTGATTTGGTGGGTTGTTGGTTTATGCGGGGGCACGATTTCTTAGATTTGGGGGTTATGATTCAAAATTTCTTAAGAAAGCCGGGCTTCGGGGCTTCTATGGTAGTACCGCCACTGGTGATTGTTAACATGGAAAGAATGAGTGAAGTGAAGTGAAGTGAAGTATATGTAAACGACATGAACGGAGCTAGAAATAGAAGAAGGCCAAGGAAAACGTGGCACAATCAAACCAATCAAATATTGAATGTCGGTCACGCGAGGAGTCGGAGAAATCGACGTGCGTGCATGGAAAGATGTATGAATGTAGAGGAATCGAGAGAAGTTTGTCAGGACAGAACAGTGTGGCGGTCCATTCTTTCTGCCTATGGATAGATTAGTTAAGGCAAAGCGTAGTCCCTGGAATATGCTCCCTGCACGCCTCAAATGCATTGACAATCTAAATGATTTTAAATTTAACTTCAAAACCCACCTTTTCAAAATATCAATATAAACAACTAAACAATGATCTGATTGCTGGTGTCAGATGCAGCTCTCATGACTAAAAACATTGTCAAAGCGCCCTTGAGGTGACTTATTCCCGAAAACGGCGCTATACAAATTGGCCTAATTATTATTATCGAATAATACTTCGTTCGAAGTCAATCGCAAAAGATTCGAAGTGCTCGTATTCTGATGATATTTCGCTGATATATTCTGGATACTCCACAGCGCGAGACATTGGCAATAACATGAATGATATTTATACAGTTGGCTATTAAAATAACGAACAGCAACCACAATTCATTCGTTCAATTGAAGTTTACGCTGATTAGACCAGTTCTAACATATGACTCGGAGACTTGAACAATCATTAAACGTGATGGAATAGAGATGAACTGCTTCGAAAGGAAGATCGGACCCATTAAGGATGGTCAGACGTGGAGAGGCAGATACAACATAGAGCTGTACAATTTATACCAGGACGTCGGCGTGATCAGGTATATAAAGATTAACAGACTGCGCTGGCTAGGGCATCCCCGCATGGGGGATCTGGAGTTCCCCAAAAGAGTGTTGTATGACAATCCAGTAGGGCGAAGAAGCGTTGGCAGGCCGAGACTGCGATGGTTGGATGGTGCCGTGGCAGACTGGGAGGTTGCGGCCAGAGACAGGACGGGATGGAAATGTTTCTTGGAGGAGGCTAAGACCCACCAATGGTTGTAGCTCCGGAGAAGAAGAAGAATAATTGAAGTTTACGTTACGTTACGAAGAACGTTGAGGCTGTGAATTTCCATTGTTTACTTTAAAGAAGAGTTCCAGTATTAATTTGAACTAACCAACAAACTAAGGGGTAGGAAGAATGCCTGAATGGACTTCCACTGTGTTCTTCCCTAACACACGAATCCTTAACATTCATACATCTTTGCAAATTGAAAATAACTTTGTTTATAATCCACAAAATATTAAAAAAATTACGACATGTTTCAAACAAAAAAACAGATATTTGGCAACAAAGCGATGTTTATAAAATTAAATGTGAGGATTGTGACGCTTTTTACACACAACGAACACAAACAAGCTTACACCAAACGTACTATTTTTTATAAGATGGCCATCCATTGCATTGAATTTGACCATAGTTTTGATAAAAATGACACAATATTGATACGTGATTTAAATGCTCGTCCTTTCTTGCCTATGTAAAAAGAGTCACAATTCTTACATTAACTTTTGTAAACACCACTTAGATGCCAGGTATCTGTTTTTTCTTTGAAACTTGTCGTGATATTTTTAATATTTCGTGGATTATAAACAACGTTATTTTATTCTATATACGCCGTACTTTGTGTTCGTTATGATGGTATATTTCTATTTTTCTTTTTATACATTTTGTATATACAACACTTTTATTAAAAAAATAGACATGTTTCGGACAAACAGTCCTTCTTCAGTAAAGATACATATTTATAACATCTGTCAGATCATGTAAATAACAACAATTTTATAAATATGTATCTTTACTGAAGAAGGAATGTTTGTCCGAAACATGTCTATATAAGAAAATCAAATGATTTTACTGAAATCTCTTGATGGAAGTTAATTTAAAATAATAATGATATAAAACGACTTTTTAAAAACTATTTACACTTTTGTCTTTATTTCGACAGCTACCGGTTTCGCCAGGCTCGCTGGTATCGACAGACTGGTGTGTCTATACAATATTATTTTTTTTAAATAAAAGTGTTGTATATACAAAGTGTATAAAAAAGAAAAAAACTAACTAACCATCACGCCGTCTCCCTGGAGGGGTAGGCAGAAAGAATGGAACGCCACACTGTTCTGTCCTGACATACTTCTCTCGCTTCCTCTACATTCATACATCTTGTCATGCACGCACGTCGATTTCTCCGACTCCTCACATGACCGACATTCAATATTTGATTGATTTGATCGTGCCACGTTTTCCTCGGCCTTCCTCTATTTCTCTACGTCGTTCACGCCGTTTACATATACCTTCTTTACCATTCTGTCTTCAATCATTCTTTCCATGTGTCCAAACCATCTTAATGACCCTTTCCTTATTTTGTTCATAACAATTTCATTCGCACCACATTCACTTCTTATACTTGCATTTGTCACTCTATCATTATTAACTCAGTTTAACTCAAAAGACATTACAAACAGGAAAATGTTTAAGGCATCATATCGTCGGTTCAAAGGTAAAACTCATTAAGTGACATTTCAAAATTTTCTCCTTTTTTTGCAACTTCCGCATCAGACTTGTGAATTCTACGTCAGAAAACAACTTTAATAAAAACACTTGGTGATTACTTTCTGACTTAGAATTCACAAGTCTGATCAGAAATTGCAAAAAAATAAATAAATAATTCAAATGTCACTTAATGAGTTTTACCTTTGAACCGACGATATACAGATTTGTCACACATTCGTCTTAGAGATCTCATTTCTACTGCATTTATTCTACTTTCATCCTTCTTTTGCCAGTTCCATGCTTCACTTCCATACATAAGGGTCGGCACAAGAACTTGTCTTACTTATTATAATTTTTTTAAATTTTGCCGCGCGCGATACTTTCTACGCTGACTGTACAACGGCACACCAGGAGCAAGAACACGCGGCCGATTGACGAATAGCAGAGAAGACGTTGTTTATTATTCCTCGTCCGGGTACTCCTCCGTGTTTATTGGGGGAAAAATTAAACGCTTTCGCATTCGCACTAATCTGACCCCTTCGGCGCCTGCGGGATTAATTACGCGACACTAACTCTCTAACACGCCGTTTCCCCGGAGGGTCAGGCAGAGAGGATAGACCGACACACTGATCTATCCTGACATAGCACTGGAGATTAGTATGGCTACTAGCAAAGTTAATAAATTAAGGACAAAAAATTATTGATATATTTGTGAATAACCAAATTACACAATTGTTCTTATATAATAAACAATTTCGGATATCTTTTTATTCTTAATAACATTATTTTGCAACGATAATCTTAACTTGAAACTCCGACAAAGAATGATTAAATGTTATATATGGTCTGTTCTACTATAACCTGGACTCTAAAAGTGAATGTAATGAACCGGTTGGAAGCGTTCGAGATGTGGATATACCGCAGAATTCTCCGTATACCGTGGACCGATAGGGTCAGTAATGCAGACGTACTACAGAAAGCCAGAGTCAAAATAAAGCTGTTGTCGAGTGTGAAAATTAGGAAGGTCTCATATTTGGGAAAAAATCCACCTCCTTCAACTGATATTAATGGGTAAGTGGAGGGGCGTCGGGGAGTTGGTAGAAGGCAGCTGTCCTGGCTGTGGAACATTAGAGAGTGGACAGGAATAACAAGAGTTCAGAACCTATTCCAAGTGGCGCAGGATAGAGACGCCTTGACACGGCACTGAAGAAGAAGAAGTAGATGACCTGAGGGAGGCGCAGTCTCTGTCATTGTTATAATTATGAGTTCTTTCATTATCAAATCAAATCAGTTTATTAACTGAAAAGACATTACAAACAGCAAAATGTTTAAGGCCTATATTGAGTACAGGTAAAATATTATAAAAATACAACATAATACCAAGAACGTGTTAGAGATGGTTCGACATCAGGAAGACAAGATACTTTCTAAAGTCAAGAGTATTTGTCCCCTGAACGTACCTTCACTAATATGAAAGACGTTGATCTCTGAGGAGACCGTGTTCAGGAGACTAATTGCTTTTCCCACGTTCGATTTCGCTTCGTTTGCTAGCTCCAAACTTGACTTCCATACATAAGTGTTGGCACCATAACTCCGGCAGTGAAGGGGTTGCGGGGGCGAGGGGTACCGCTCAATGGAGCCGTGAATTGCCACGGGCAAAATAAATATTATGCGCTCTTAATTTCTAGCACGAATGCCGAATTTAGATTTAAAAATATATACATGTAGAACTTTCGCGTCAACATTCATCCCATGGACACACAGAGCTAGAAATATACTCGTTCCAACAAGCTTCTTAATTAATACTAATGATGCAACGGAAGTGTCATAACGGAAGCAGAAACAGATGTAAAAATTTAATTTTAGCGGAAACAGAAACGGAAGTGTAAATACTACGAAGAAAAAAACCAAATCCAATTATTAACTAACTAACCATCACAGAAAGAATGGAATGCCATACTTTTCTTTCCTGACATGCTTCTCTCGCTTCCTCAACATTTATACATCGTTTCATGCACGCGCGTTGATTTCTCTGACTCCTCACGTGGCTAAAATTCAATATTTGATTTATTTGATCGTGCCACGTTTGCCTCTGTCTTTCTCTATTTCTAGTTCCATGTACATCGTTAACATATACTTTTTTTCACAATTCTTTTTTTCCATGTGTCCAAACATTCTTAATTATCCATTTATTATATTGTGCATAACACCATCATTCCCACCGCATTCACTTCTTATATTTTCATTCGACACTCTAACATACCCAGAGTATCCACACATTCGTCTAAGAGATCTCATTTCTAGTGCATTTCAATAAAGCAAATCCCTTGTTGCCATGTGAATTACATTCATATCAATGTAATTCAAATACTTTTCATTTTGATTTTTGCATATTAATTGAACTTAATTCATTTTAACCTTATAAATAACTGACTTTAATTCAACTAATAAGTTTACACAACATTTATTACAAAAGTTCGCCGGGTCAGCTAGTTAGAAATAATAAAAAAACAAAAATATAAGAGCATGACGCGAGATTTCAACTGCAGACCCAGCCTACCAGCGCGAGAAGGAAAATAATGTATTCGCTAAGCGACATAAATTTTAAAGGCTAACTAACTAACCATCACGCCGTCTCCCCGAAGGGGTAGGTATGTTAAAGGCAGTAGTGATGTTTCTAATAAAATATATAAGCAATGGTGGAAACTTTGAAGGGTTTTTTCTAGAAAATGTCTTGCTATTGCGTTCTAATCAATAAGGGTTGCTTGGCCCTTTATCACAAGTGTGAACACTCATAGAAACAATGCTCGTAAGCTGGTCGGCACATAAACAGCTAGTCGCGATAAGCAGATAAACAAAGCACTCCCATTCGCTCGATACTATCGCAGATTATAAAGATAAAATGACATTGTTAAAAATGCGTTGTAAATATTATTCAATGCTGATAGTAAGAGAAATCCAAACGCGAAACCACCAGATTGCAAATTTCAATATATACAGTAGAACGTACAAGATGCTGACTGTTGATGATATACCTGTGGAGCAAGTAATGAGTTTCAGATATTTAGGAGAAGAGATCTGCAACCCAAATGACCTTTATACCGAAGTATGAGAACAAGTCAGTAAAGCCTATGCCGTGTCAGGATGCCAGAAGAATCTGGTCTGGAAGAACAAGCACATGCGTATCGACAGCAAGATCAGAATTTATAAGACATGCGTGCGACCTATCATGACGTACGCTGTAGAGCCGCGGGCCGACACTGTGCGAACCAAAGTACTACTAAGAACATCGGAGATAAAGGTCCTAAGATCAATTACTGGAAAAACTTTCCAAAATCGTGTCCGCAGCGTAGACATAAGAACAACTTGCGAAATAGAGGATATCAGTCAGTGGAGTAGATCCAGAAGAAGATACTGGAGGGACCATGTAGCCCGAATGGATGTTGACAGACTTGCATATACAGCCGCTTATGAAATCCCCTACGGACACTGCCCACCTGGAAGACCGCCTAAGAGATGGAAGGAAGATTTTTTAGCTTATATATTGATTACAAAGTGCCGAGAAACTACAAATGACCAGAAGACTTATGTTAGGAATAACCCTAAGAGACAGAGTCAGAAACAATACGGTGAGAGAAATAACAAAGGTCACTGACATCATCCACCGGGTAGCGATTCTTAAGTGGCAATGGGCAGGTCACGTAGCCAGAAGCTCGGACGAAAAATGGACAAAAAGACTGCTGACTTGGAGACCGTGGACGGCAAAAAGAAGTACAGGGCGACCGTCACTAAGGTTTCGTTTGAAACCAATTAGTGCATACAATTTGCTTTTTAGCTAATACATTTAAAAAAAAAAAAAAAAAAAACAACATCAAAGATTTAAATCAATGATATTAGAATTTTATTTTACAATCTTCAATATGAGCAGAAAATAGCTCATTATTATGAAGAAGGAATCTGGTCGTGTCCAGGCTCGAACCCAAGTCCCCTAGATTAGGAGTCAAGCGTTCTATCGCCTAGACCACCACATTGATAACAGAGTGCCGAGAAACTACGAATGACCCAAAGAGCCATGTTAGGAATAAGCCTAAGAGACATAGTCAGAAACGATACGGTGAGAGAAAAAACAAAAGTCACTGACATCATCCACCGGGTAGCAACTCTTAAGTGGCAATGGGCAGGTTACGTAGCCAGAAGCTCGGATGAAAAATGTACAACTGACTTGGAGACAGTGGATGGCAAAGATAAGCATAGGGCGACCGCAACTACGGTGGAAGGATGACCGGAACAGACATGTCGAAATAACCTGGATGCGGTCTGCACAAGACAGCGTGACGCGGAAGCAAATGGAGGAGGCCTTTGTCCAGGAGTGTACGGGAATAGGCTGAAGAAGAAGAATAAGAGATACATATATATTGTAATACGCAAACTATGTGTGTGGTTTTGAACTTGGTAGGCCGAGAACAATCATAGATTAAGCGTGCTTTTATCACGTTGGCTTTATTCGCAAAGTACCTGACCGCCGCCTTATCAGTCGACACACGAAATGAGGAAATAACACCCAACACACACCTATTAACTATAAAACACACAGTATTTAATAATACATCTGATACTCCATGTTCACTTGTGGCTTAGCAAAAATTATGGATGTTTGGAATTTCGTTTGGTCATGTTAAATAATGAAAACAAAAAAAAAAATTATACAAAATTTCTTTATTATTATGTATGTAGTTTGCTTCCACTTGTGTTTATAGTCGAGCGGTTCCCTGACAGTAGCAACTTGGCCACAAGACATTTGAAATATTTAAACTTATCTAATTCAATAATAATATACTAACTTTTAAAGCGCCGTTTTCGTGATATAATCACCTCAAGGGCGCATTAAGACGTGTTTTAAATCTAAATGTGAACGCTGCATCTGATTGATTTTCGCGATCGATTAGAAAGTATAATAGAACAAAATATGCCAGTATTAAATTGGGTATGAAATATGAAAAATATGGGTTTTCAGCTTAGATCTGAGGTCTGTCGGATCATTTATGCATCTGAGGTGTGAAGGAAGATTGTTCCAAGCTGATGGACCGGCCACGGCAAACGCTCGATCCCCGAAATTTGTACTAGGGCAACGCTTTGGCTCAACTAATCTTCCCATTGCCGAGGAGTTCGCTGAGCGAAGTGTGGATTCAAACATGATATGAACATGGAGGGACGTCGGGGAGTTGGTAGATGGCAGCTGTCTCGGCTGCAGAACATTGAATAGTGGACAGGAATTACAATAGTTCAGAACCTGTTCCAAGTGGCGCAGGATAGAGATGCCTTTGCTGTAGTGATCGCCAATGTTGGGGGGACCTGACACGGCACCGAAAGAAGAAGAAGATTTCAAACACAAAAAGTACAGTATATAGAATCATTCCGAGAATTAGCCACCCTAGTAATTGCTTTTTAATTATAAAGTAAACAAACTAGCCCAAAACATAATAAATTTACATTATATAGAAACATTTCATCAAAAAAAAAATTAGTCACCTATGTAAGTGCTTTTAAATTTTCAAATTAGTTAATTTCATCATTAGACATTACAAAATAAATTTTCAAGGCATCTATTGAGAACAGGTAAAATAATGTATTGTGTGTAGTATACTACCCGAAACGCATAAGAGATGGTTCGACATTAGGAAGACAGGATACTCTCCAGAATTAAGAGTATTTGCCTTTTGAACGTATTATACTTTCACTAATATGAAAGACGTCGATCTCCGAGGAGACCGCGTTCACCAGATTCATTGCTCTTCCCACCGGTGTCACCAGACATCTATCGGGGACAAAAAGCCGAACACCCTCCAGCACGGCCGAGTTCTGGAAATATCCCCTGAGTAATCTAAAGAAATGGGTTATGAGATGCCTATCTCTCCAAAGCTGCAGAGAGTTGGCCCCAAGCATTCCCAAAATAAATTATATATAATAGAAAACAACAAAACTTAATAACAGAAATATATTAATAAGTATCATAAAAAATGTATAACCCCCACCACTATCATTTATTAAACAAACAAAATAAATTTTGATGTAGGTACCAGAGGATGGCAGCAAGCTGCCGAAACCGGTCGACGATAAACACAAGTGGAAGCACACTTAATATATAATAATAAAGAAATTTAACTAACTAACTAACTAACTAACCATCACGCCGTCTCCCCGAAAGGGTAGCCAGAAAGAATGGACTGCCACACTTTAATCGATGCGGCACTCCATCCTTCTCTTTTCGCCATCGCGAGAGACGCGGTGTGATGGGTTGCGAACCTCATCGCCACCAACAGGCATCTCCCGCGCACACTTCGATCGTTCAACGTCTACATAATAAATCTAAAACAAATTATCTGAAATAAAATGATATAAAATAAAATAACAAAGAAAAATAATTTAACACATAATGTTCTTTTAGATGGTGCACTTGTCGTCAGCTGGACGATCTGGACATTTGTGTTGAAATTTTGAATATATAATATAATATATATTTTTTTGTTTTCATTATTTAAAATTAACTTCTACCAAGAAATTTTAAATTAATTATTTGGTCATATTGCCAGGAGAGACCTCAGTAACATGGAAAAAAAGTATTGTCACAGGAAGCGCTCCAGGCAAAATAAGTAAAGATAAAGAAGTTGTCTGGCGCAGACCTCTACTAGGCGGTGACGGCTGCGGGGAACAGAGAGGATTGGAGGCGTTTTGTTTTAGCCACGGCGAGTTCCACAGATAACGACCCTCAGCAGTGAGGAAACGAAGAAAGGAGAATGAGAATTGTTGGATGTTACGTGCTGCCCTTCTTGTTCTACGGTATGGAAACATGGACCTTGACAAAACCCTTCAAAATACCGAAAATAAAAAAAATGCATTATTTTAAATGTATAAAAATAGTCCATTGTTTTGGCCGAAACACAATGATACTTTAACATTACAAACTGTTAAATTAAAAAAACTTTATTACTGTTAAAATTTAAAACACTGTTATAAAATCACAAACAAAACATCACGCCGTTTCCCTGCAGGGGTAGGCAGAGAGAATGGACAGCCACACTACTCTATCCTGGTAAACCTCTCTAGATTCTTCTACATTCATACAACGAGTCATACACGCACGTCGATTCCTCCGACATCTAACATGACTAACCTTTAAAATTTGATTAATTTGATCATAAATCAAATCAAATCAAATCAAATCAGTTTATTTTCTCAAAAGACATTACAAACATTTTTTATAGTTTAAGGCATCTATTGAGAACAGGTAAAACATAATAAATATATAATACCAGGAACGCATGAGAGATGGTTCGACATTAGGAATACAAGATACTCTCCAAAGTCAAGAGTATTTGTCTTCTGAATGTACTTTCACGAATATGAAAGACATCGATCTCCGAAGCGATCATGTTCAGCAGTTTGCTTGCTCTCCCCACCGGCATCACCAGAGGTGATGATCATGCCATGTTTTCCTCGGTCTGCCTCGAATCCGTACCCCATTTACATCATTAACGTATACTTTCTTAACCATTCTTTCTCCATTATAATATCACAATTTCTTTTTATTCACTCAGTGTCGCGACAGCTGTATCGCCAACCGATGTTGGCATCATCAGGTGTTACAATAAACTAATGTTACTAATAAACTTAACCACACACAATAAAATGGTGTATAAAATGTACCTATAGAGGAATTTTATTTAATTATTAATTTTAAATTGATGATAAACAATCAGTTTTTACAATCAATTATGCTTAAAAATGATAATTAAACAATGATTTATTAAACCCTTGACTTATCTATAAAAATACGATAAAAATCTTTATCGTTTGCACATGATTTATATAATAACTAAAAAATATAACTAATTGATTAGCCACTACGCCGTTCCCCTAAGGAAATAAAGAAATAATGGAACGCCACACTGTTCTCTCCTGACATACTTCCATATATTCCTCAACATTCATTCACCGTATCATACACGCACGTCGATTTTTTTGACTCCTCGCGTGATCGATACATAAATTTGATTGATTTGATCGTGCCACGTTTTCACCGGTCTTCCTCCATTCATTATTTCGCCTGTCTAAGGCATTTTCAAATGTCACATTTGATAATGCCTTAAGCTGACCAAACATGACATTAACATAAAATATAAATAAAGCAAATAGTCCATTGTTTTGGCCGAAACACTTTGATACTTCAACATTATTACTGTTAAAATTTAAGACACTGTTGTAAAATCACATTTTATTTTTATTCACTGAGAATGTCGCGACAGCTGTTTCGCCAACCGATGTTGGCATCATCAGGTGTTACAATAAACTGAACTGCTTCTGTTCATCGTTCTGCGAAAAAAAATGAACCTGATGATCTAGTATTTAGTATATATAATACGAAGTATATAAAATATACTGCTAATATAAAAAAAACCGTGAATATGTGGAACATAAATTAAATAGGCAATATGTGCACCATCTAAAAATAACATTTTTTATTAAATTATTTATATTTTGTTATTTTATTTTTTATCCTTGTATTTTATATTATTTGTTTTAGATTTTTTTGTGGATGTTGGACGATCGAAGTGTGCGCGGGAGATGCCTATTGGTGGCGATGAGGTTCGCAACCCATCACACCGCGTCTCCCGCGGGGCGAAAAGGGAAGGATGGAGTGCCGCATCGGTTAAAGTGACAGTCCATTCTTTCTGCCTACCCTTTCGAGGAGACGGCGTGATGGTTAGTTAGTTAGTTAGTTAATACGAAGTATAAAGTATAGTAATATTAAACTATTGAAACAGACGTGTGCCCATGATGCACTCACAAAACATTAAGACAATCTGACAAGACCAAAATCACTCAACACATGGTTCTCAGGTATAAAAATATTTCGAAAGGAAGCAAAAACAAACTATCTTCCATTCCTCAACTTTCATACATCGTGTCATACACGCACGTCGATTTCTCCGACCTCTCACGTGGCCGATATTCAATATTTGATTTATTTGATAGTGCCGCATTTTTCTCGGTCTTCCTCTATTTCTAGCTCCGTTAACATCATTGACACATACTTTCTTAACCATTATTTCTTCCAATGTATCTAAACCATATTAATGATTATTTCAAGTATGGATAATAACAAAAGAAGGATGAAAGTAGAATAAATGCAGTAGAAATGAGATCTCTTAGATGAATGTGTGCATACTCTGTGTATGATAGAGTGTCGAATGAAAATATAAGAAGTGAATGCGGTGCGAATGATAGTGTTATGAACAAAATAATCATTAATATGGTTTGGTCACGTGAGGAGTCAGAGAAATCGACGCGCGTGCATGACACGATGTATGAATGTTGAGGAAGCCAAAGAAATGTCAGGAAAGAAAATGGTTAGTTAGTTAGTTTTCATTATAATGATCATTCCACACTAAGTCTAAGAGATCTCATTTCTACTGCATTTATTCTACTTTCATCCTTGTTTTGCTAGTTCTATGCTTGACTTCCATACATAAGGGTCGGTAAAAGAACACTGTCATTTAAAACAAATTTAAACAGGCTTTTTGCGATGATAACTTATAGTTACGCAAAAACATGTTTGATTTTATAAATACCATAGATTCTAGCATATTAGGTACAACGAATTTTCATGTACAAAAAAATACTTATATGTAAAAAAAAAATTAATTAATACATAAAATAATTTAAAACACACAAACACAATTTTTTTTCACTTTTTTTCATATATAAACAATTCACAAAGCTTCAATTGCACTGTAGAAGGAAAATAAACGAAAAAAAAACGAACGACTCAAGGCGCATGTGCGATACGTCCAATTCAAACCGCGAACGTTATAATACTAGCATCTCATATAAACACACGACCTTGGCCGCATGAGTAAGATACAACTAATGTGGAAATATTGTAAAAATGCGTGTACTATTAATATCATAACGCGTAATACGCGCTAGCACGAGATTTGGCACTTTTTACTCGGAGACCCGTCACCTCGGGGCGACGGGGTTAAGTAGGTGAGGTCACGCGCTAAAAGGGACAGGTTAGTCACGGTTGGGGAATTCGCCGCGATGGAAATGAAGCGTGCTTTTTTATTGCGGGTGAATTATCGCGGTACGGTGGGAGGGGCATTTAAAAAAAATATTGTTGTTGATTATTTTGATGACGTCTTACTGGAGTCAGGTGTTGATGAAGGTGCTTGATAAAGTGGAGTGGATATTGTGGGTGGTCTGTGTCCCGTAGCGGATATATATGATGATAAAATTGGACATTTTGATAGAGTTACGAGTATGGAGAGGTGCTTGATAGAGTGGAGAGGATATGGTGGTAGCTTGTGTCCTGTGACGCACATATAAATTGATGAAATTAGACATCTTGATTGAGATATGTGTAGAGGGAAGTGCTTGATTAATAGGAGATCGTGATGGCGTTACATGTGTGGGAAGGTGCTTGATAGAGAGGAGAGGATATGGTGGTAGCTTGTGTCCCGTAGCGCAAATATTGGTATGGATTGAGTTATGTGTAGGGGGAAGTGCTTGATAAATATGAGATCCCGACTGTGTTATGTGTATGGGGAGGTGCTTGATACAGATGAGAGGATATAGTGGTAGCTTGTGTCCTCTAGCACACATATAGGTTGATGAAATTGGACACCTCGATTGAGTTATGTGTAGGGGGAAGTGCTTGATAAATAGGAGATCCTGATTATGTGACGTGTATTGGTAGGTGCTTGATAGCGAGGAGATGATATTGTGGGTTGCCTGTGTCCTGTAGCGAAGATATATGATGATTAAAATATACAACTTTTTTTTATTTTATTCTTTTTTAAAAAAAATACTAATATCAAGGATTTACATCAATGATATTAGAATTTATTTTACAATCTTCAATGTGAGCAGAAAAAAGCTCATTATTATGAAGAAGGAATCTGGTCGTGTCGAGGCTTGAACCCATGTCCCCTGGATCAGGAGCCAAGCGTTCTACCCCCTAGACCACCACCCGATTGAATTATGTTCATGGGGAGGTGCTTGATAGATAGGAGAGAATATGGTGGGTAGCGGACATATATGTTGATGAAATTAGACACCTTCGTTGAGTTATGTGTATGGGAAGGTGCTTGATAAATAGGTGATCTTGCTCGCGTAACGTGTATGCGCAGGTGCTTGATGGAGAGGAGAGTAGGTAGCCTGTGTCGTGTAGCAAATATATAGGTTAATAAAATATGACATCTTGTTGGAGTAACGTGAATAATTAAAAAGGGAAGTGCTTGATTAAAAGGAGAGGATGTTGTGGGTAGCCTATATGCTGTAACGGACATACAGGTTGATGAAATTAAACACTTGATATAATTATGTGTGTGGGGAGGGGCTTGATAGAGAGGAGAGGATATTTTGGGTAGCCTGTGTCCTTATGTTCGCTTCCATCTTAAATCAGACATCTTGCTAGAGTTATGTGTAAGAGGAGGGGCTTGATAGAAATGAAGAAGATACTGTAGGTAGCCTTTTAAAGTTGAAAATGATGGGTTTTCTGGTTAGACCAAAACTCTGTTAAATCACTAATGCACCCGAGGTTTGAAGATAGGTTATTCCAAGTTGTTGGGCCAGCTAATGCCAAAGCCCGATATTTAGCCCAAATTCGTGCTAGGGTAACGTTTCGACTCAACTAATCTACCTATTGCCGAGGAGTGCGGTGAACGATGTGTGGATCTCCTTGAATTAAGGTTATCGGTTATGCATAACTTGTTGCTATTCCACGTAGCAATATAAAGACTCTTAGAAAGAGTTAATAAAGGATTCTTTCCGGACGTGTAGGTAAGCCAGGGAATTTCTATAAGATGTTGAGCAACTCCAATGTTAGCACATATTTTTGAATTAGGACTACAACAAATCATTACGTCGTTTTACCGAAAGGATAGGCCGAGAGAATGGACCGTCACACTACTAAATCATATATCTTCTCTTCTTCTTGTCCTGTCACATCTCAGTGGTGCATAGGGCCTCAAGAAACCTTCTCCACCCGACTCTATCGCATGCCTGATGCCTAACATCATCCCAAGTGACGCCAACTGTTTTGACATCGCCTCTTTTCAGGTGGCTGTAGGTCTACCTCGCTTCCTCTTTCCCCCCTTAGGGGACCAGTCTAGTGCGCCCTGAACGATGCAGGCTGGGTTCCGTCTCAGGATGTGACGATCCAAAGTCATTTGCGTCTAGCGACTTGTTCTCTGATTGGCGTATCGCCTGCCATGGTCCAGAGAATGGCATTTGACACTGTTTGGGGCCAATGTACTCGTATATTGAATATAGAGCGAAGGCACTTATTTATAAACACCTGGAGTTTTCCAATAACGTTCGCGGTAGACTCTTAACGCTACTGTTGAATATTTGCAGCTTGAGCTTTCTTGAAATGATACTAGAACGCCATACAGGGCGAATCATCTACACTATCTCCAACGATAACGGCATTGTCCGCGTAAAGCAGAGAACTTAGACACCTCACTCAACTTAGCACCAGCATTAATTCCTTTCCGTTTGACTCCAACAGTGGACATTTTGGAAGAAGCCATGAGACTTATCGCCTATGTCTGGTGGATGTACTGGATTCAGAGTAGACTTGTTTGAAGAATATCTAGCAAATTGCACGCAAACATTTCGTTTTTAATGTTTTTCTAGACGCAGGCCACGGAATCCATTATCAGAGATGGAATTACATCACGGGCTAGAACATGTGGCGGAGAGCGGATATAGTGATGCCTTGGATACATTGATAAACGAATATCAAATAGTAAATAACACACCACGAAGGACTCTCATGAAAAATGGTATAAATAAAATAAAAAAACACATAAAATTTTAGAAATTAAAAACATCCATTAAAAGCAAAGATGTTTTTTGAATCGCTTCTTACATCATCAGTTTATCAGTTTATTTATTCACTCAAAAGATATTACAAACATAATAACATTTTAAGGCATCTATTTGAGAAAGGGTAAAGAATCAGGAACGCATGAGAGATGGTTCAACTTTAGGAAGACAAGATACTCTCTAAAGTTAAGAGTATTTTTCCTCTGAATGTACTTTCACTAATATGAAAGACGTCTATCTCCGAGGTAATCTTGTTCAGCAGACTGATTGCTCTTCCCACCGGGATTTTTAGAGGCAGGTTGGTTCTTGCGGCCGGAAGAACTAACAATCTATGCTGGCGCTGTCGGAGATATCTGTCGGGAACAAAAAGATCTACACCCTCCAGCACGGCTGAGTTTTCATAATATCCCCTAATTAATCTAAAGAAATGGGTTATGAGAATCCCGTCTTTTCGAAGCTGCAGAGAATTAGACCCCAACATTCTAAAAAGAAACGCTGTGGGATAGAGCCATGGAGAGCTACCATACTCCTTCATGTAGAGATACCTCAGAATTTTTTTCTGAACCCTCTCCAGCATAAGGGAAAAACTCGCCTCGTGCGAACTCCATATCACAAAACCACTTAAGAGTCTGCTACGAACCAATGAATTGTATAGTACTCTGAGCAATCATGTGCCAAATCGATGTAAATGACAGCATGTGCCAAATCGATGTAAATGATATTATAGCTAACATAGTGATTCTCGTGACATGTGATAGGTAGCTCTAATCTATCGCCATTTTATTGTCACGTGAATCCTACACCAGACCAAAGACAGTGTGACAATCAAGCTGCCCTCGCCGGGTATCGAACCCGGAACCTTCGGGGTGACAGTCAATGCACTAACCACTCGGTCAGGAAGGTCGTTTTAACTAATTAACCTTCACGACGACCTTCGTGTGGAGTGGTAAGAGCTAAAACTGCCAAGGGAAGGTCCTGGGTTCGATCCCCAGCGATGGCAGTATGATTGTCACACTGTCATTGGTCTAGTATAGAATAGGCTGTAGATTAGCTTCCTATCACATGTCATGAGAATCAATATAATAGCTAAAAACAAATCTTATACTGTTCAAATCGTCTCCCCGGGGGGGTTGACAGAGGATGGACCGTCACAATGCTCTGTCCCGACATACCTCTACATTCATACATCGTAACATGCACGCTCGTCAATATTTCCTAGTTCGAATGTGCCCGCCTTCAATTAAATGTGTCACGCCATATCCATCTCGTCTGTCCTTGACTAATTTTTCTATTCACACTATTTGTACACAAATTTTTAACATTTTCTCTCTCATCCATTCGTTCCATATACCTACCAAATTTCCCATTTATTACCAATAACCAAAGAAACGTAACTTCAAGTCCGATATTGAATTTGTTCCCTTTGTCCCATAATTATAACTAAATAACAATTGATTCAACTCCTAGACTTGATTCCGTCCACCCTTTTCATTGCTCATTTGGTATATGAGGAACGATTTTGTCTAATTTCATTGTTTAAATTTGTACACCGAGGAAGGGCGTCTGTGGCCCAAAACATGTTTGTGAAAAGTGGCAAAAAAACAATGTATAAAAAATATTTAAAAAATACGTTATAAAAATATTCTTCTTCTTCTTCTTTTGATAGATCTGACGATCTGTGACACAGAAATCATATCTCGTCGGATGATGAGATCCAGCTGTCCCTCCATCTCTTAGGCGGTCTTCCAGGTGGGGGGTGTCCGGAGGGGATTTCATAAGCGGCTGTATATGCGAGTCTGTCACCATCCATTCGGGCTACATGGTCCCTCCAGTATCTTCTTCTGGATCTACTCCACTGAACGATATCCTCTATTTCGCAGGTTTTTCTTATGTCTGCGTTGCGGACACGATCTCGGAGGGTTTTTCCAGTAATTGATCTTAGGACCTTCATCTCCGATGTTCTTAGTAGTCCCATGGTTCGCACAGTGTCAGCCCGCGTCTCTACAGCGTACGTCATGATGGGTCGCACGCATGTTTTGTAGATTCTGATCTTGCTGTCGATACGCATGTGCTTGTTTTTCCAGACCAGATTCTTCAGGCATCCTGACACGGCAGAGGCTTTACTGACTTGTTCACGTACTTCGGTATAAAGGTCACTTTGGCTGCAGATCTCCACTCCCAAATACCTGAAACTCATCACCTGCTCCACAGGTATATCATCATAAATATGTTTTCCTTTATTTCTTTCCGTTCCGTATACATTTTTAACATACAAAAAATATAATACTACTTGGTAATATATATACAGGCACCAAATCTATAAATAGACTTGACGAAAGAGAGGGCAAAAGGCTGGAGGCGTTTGAAATGTGGACCTACCGACGAATTGCCCATGTTTCATGGAGGGACCACGTTACAGATGAGGAGATTCTCAGCAGAGTTGAAGAGAACAGGCATACATTGAACACCATAGCGGAGAGGCGCGCGAGATGGATTGGTCATGTGTTGCGACACGAATGTTTCCTGTATGATATGTTGGAGGGAATGGTCGAGGGATCTATTGGCAGAAGACGACCTCGCCAGGAGTACTTAGACCAGATTTGGAGAGATATGGGCTGCACCTCTTGTGCGGAGTTGAACAGAGTTGCCGAGGGCCGAGCGGAGTGGAAGAGGGGATGAAACTTCTAATATATTTTTTTTATAAAAATAAGTCTTGAACCAATTAAAAAAATAACAAACGACTTATATCACTTAGCACAAAAGTCGTAGGAATATTATTTATTATCTTATATATATTTTTGGCGCACGTCCAGGCGGACGATCGACCAGCGGCGCGCGAGCGGGGCGGGAGAAGCCGAGCAGCGGAACCGAACCGTGGCTCGCGGGACGCGTGACGTCACGGAAACAGCTGTTTCGGAGTGGGGAGCGAGCCAAGACCGTTTGTTTACTTGCCCACCGGCCGTTTGGATCGCGCACATGTAAATAATAATCTGCTCAATACATTTTATTTTTGTTTGACGGCGAGTGTCTTGGAAACTGCAAAGAACTTCAATTGTAAACAATATACCCGCGATGCACTGAGGTGCCAAAGTCAATTCTAGCGGGAAATTGGGTATTTATTCACTATTTTTAATTCCAATTATTTCTTACATAATATCTTAAAACATAAATGGAGCATCATAAACCAAGTCAATTAACCACATGGTAATGGTGTTAACGCGATGCGAGGTTCCCAAAGTTGATAAGTAACGCACCAAACATTTCTCATTGTTTTAGTAGCGTTTGCATTCCCAAGTTGATGACACATTTTTAGCAAAATGTTAGCATTATTGCTTGGTTTTACATTATGAATATTTTGATTGAAGATATGTTCTTTATAATTCACTTTATTATATTATTTTGCTTTTTTATTTAATGTGTTTGAGGGGAAATAACTAAACAATGAATTATCGGATTATAAAAATTTATCATTTAAGTTTGTGAAGGCCTACAAAAAAATCCCCGAGACACCCGATCAATTTTATTATTTTATTTTGTGTAATGATATATATGTTATAAAATCCGTAAGAAATTAGCTGCCGGAAATTGCCTATTTAGAATGTATGTTACTTTTTATTTCAGATGGCTCAATTTCTCGAAGAATCTTGTTTGACATTTGGCGAAGGGGAAATAATAAAACTAAAGTAAAATATATGTTTCTCAGAAATTTCAACTAGAAATGTTTAATAAAGAGATTATTATGCCTATAAACAAACAAAAAATGCGTTTTTGTGGCACATTAAGATCGAAATGGGTCGAAAGTAACAGAACACAAAAATATTTATGAAAAAAATTTCTAAGTGGTTGGATGCTGAAATATCTTTTCCTGAATTGACTTCCAAAGAGATTCAAGATATATCAAAGGTACCATCTACTTCTGGAAATACCAGCAGGAAGAAATCTTTTGGTAATTATACGAAAAAACGTAGCGAAAAATAGCCTATACTTGAGTTGGCGTCTGGCGACGAGTTAATGTACGCTGCACAAATTAGTTTAAGATCTGCGGGAAGAAGAGATGCTGCAAAATGAGGAGATTACGTTTTCTCCAAAGAGAGCAACTAGTTGCTTTTTATTCTAGAATAAAAAAAAACATATATAAAGTCTCATAGGTCGGCTAAAATGTACTCACGTGAAAAAGCACTAGTTTTGTTTGTTGATGCAAAACTTACTAAATATGCTCATTCAATCAGAAGCTAAAGCTCTAGGTGCTAATATTTACCCATCTTACAAACATATTTTGGAAGCAAAAAAAGTGATATCCAGTCAATTCAGTTAAAATAACTGAAAATTGTGCAGAAGTAAATTTACAAAAGATATTGGACCATATAATGGAATGCTCACATGCTCCTCATTTCCTCTGACCCTTTAATAACTTCCTACAGAAGTAACTCTCAAAGGCCTAAGGGTAGTTTTAATCCAGAGGTTATAAAATTGCTACAAAATCCGCAACCACCAGATACTACAGATAATCTATCTGAGATAACATGGTTATTATGATTCTACTTAATTTTCATTTTTGTCCTTATTTTACTTCACGTTTTTTTAATAATATTTTTACTACTTATACCTTCGAACAAGAATTACTTGTACATATGTATTTTACGGTATATCAATAGTTTAATTTCGTCTTAGATAAATGCATTTTCTAACAATATTTAGTAGATTTATCTACGTAATAATTTCGATGATTTACTGAATTTTGATATTTCTAATATAAGTTGAAATATATTATGTATTCACATTTCTTTAATAGAACAAGTATTTCATACAACAAATATTGCAGTTTTTGTGTTAAATTTTTTTTTAAACCATTAATTTCCATTTTATTACATATTTGAGAAATTTCCCGTCAGATTTGAATTTGGGACCTCTGTGCGATGGGGCAGTGGCAACAGCAATCCACGATATATTTATATATATTTTGATGGCCCCCTGGTGAGGCGTGGATAAGTTTAAGCATTTTTGTTGATATTTCTTTTCTCGTATATTTTATCTTATCTTATTAATTATCATGACTGTGCTCCCTTTGCCTTCCCTTTACTCTCACCCAATGACCACCTTTACCAGGTTTCAACTTTCTCTCCCCCTCTCTATCTGTCCCCCCCTCCCTCTCTGTCTCCTTCTTCTCTCTCTCTCTCTCTCTCTCTCTCTCTCTCTCTGATTCTTTCTTTCTTTCTTTCTTTCTTTCTTTCTTTCTTTCTTTCTCGCACATCCGGTATATATAATACAATAAATAAATAATAATAATATTTTTTTTTCTTTCATTCTTTCTTTCTCTCTCTCCTTCTCTCTCTCTCTCTCTCTCTCTCTCTCTCTCTCTCTCTCTCTCTCTCTCTCTCTCTCTCTCTCTCCTTCTCTCTCTCTCTCCTTCTCTCTCTTTCACTTTCTCCTTCTCTCTCTTTCACTTTCTCCGTTTCTCTTTCACTTTCTCCTTCTCTCTCTTTCACTTTCTCCGTTTCTCTTTCACTTTCTCCTTCTCTCTCTTTCACTTTCTCCGTTTCTCTTTCACTTTCTCCGTTTCTCATTCTCTCTCTCCTTCTCTCTCTTTCACTTTCTCCGTTTCTCATTCTCTCTCTTCTTCTCTCTCTCTCTCTCCGTTTCTCATTTCTCTCTTCTTCTCTCTCTCTCCTTCTCTCTCTCTCCTTCCTTCTCTCTCTCTCATTCTCTCTCCCCTTCTCGCTCTCTCTCTCCCTTTCACTCTCAAAGTAGAATATACTAGAACGAGGGTGTCTCCCGCATGCAATAAAATAGGATCCCCCAGATAGCCCGAGACAATCTTTTGTAGGGTCCCCGACTATCGAATAGATGGCGAGATAATTGGTAGTCCACATCCCAGAAGGACGCAAATGCAACCAACAACAGGTAATCAGACCTATTACAAATAAGAACAAGAAGAAGAATAAAATATATGACGAGGAGTTCTTGCATGATAGAACACATATAATAAATAAAAACCGAACTTATCCAAAAATATTATCATCAAATTAATTGCTATAATTCGAAATACAAACATTAATACCTGAAGTCAGACGATCGGCCGTGAAGCTCCGCAGAAGTCTCCTGACGCTTCTTCTTCTTCTAATTCCACTTTTGTCTTCCTCACTTTCACTCATTTTAATTTATATTAATAATCAACACTAAAATTTAACTGTTAACAAAATCACATTCACCGAATCAAATATTTATTTAAATAAAAAGGTAATACGAAAGAATTTCAAATGCTGATAAAAGAAAGGAGTGTTGAGCGGAATGAGGTATTACAGTAGAATCTCGGTTATCCGACCTTCCGAGTTATCCGATCTACCGAGGCAATGCCCCTTTCCTTTACCCGACTGCACGCATTATATTCGCGCGCCATGCGACAGTCCTCAGTCCTTACGTAGCTCTTTCGCTGAGAGGACGTGTTGCGCATTGTTTCCTTGTTTCGTTTCTGTCGTTTTGTTAGACTGTTTTGATGTTTTAGTTCGTTACATGTACATATTTGAAAAGTTTTCGATGTGCAAATAAAATTAACACATTTTCAATGTCAATTTTCTGTGTTATCCGACATTTTCACTTATCGAGCGATAGGTCGGATAATCGCTTAGGTCGGATAATCGAGACTCTACTGTATAAACAAAATTATGAAAGGATCGCTATGATGGTTAGGACATTTGGATGTGATCTCAGTGATCTAATTTATATGGAAATAATCCTACTTACATCCTTCTTCTGTCAGCTTCAAGCAACAGTTTCATACATTGAGGGTTGACACTAAACAAAACCCAGTTGACTTACTAAACAAAACCCAGTTTACTCACTAAACAAAACCCAGTTTACTTACTAAACATGTATGCTCGTTATGCCAAGCCCAGTGCAGGCGGGAATGCAATTAGCCTGGTTTAAAAAATACTGTGACAATATTGATATAGATTACATCTTCATCATAACAACAAAGCCCAGTTGACTTTGTATTTTATTCACCCTAATTATAACGGACCCAGTGCAGTAGGTAGACGAAAAAAAGACAAATAATCATACAATACTCAATAATGATAGAATGGTAAAAAAAAGTATATGTTAATACGAATGAAAACGTCAGTTTTCTAGAAGTTTTATTATATGTAATGAGAATGGCATGTTTCGCCCTTCTAAGGCATTATCAAATTAATTTTCATTAGTTTTATGTGAATTTTCATTCGTTTTATCATTGTATCTTAAATAAAATACAATGATTAAAAAAATAATTAAACAAAATAAAAATAACATATGTTAACGATGTAAATGGAACCAGAAAGACCGAGGAAAACGCGGCACGATCAAATAAATCAAATATCGAATGAGGAGTCAGAGAAATCGTCGCGCGTGCATGACACGATGTGTGAATGGTGAGGAAGCAAGAGAAATATGTCAGGAAAGAAAAGTATGGCAGTCCATTCTTTCCGCCTACCCCTTCGGGGAGACGGCGTGATGGTTAGTTAGTTAGTTAAACTAACATAACACATAATATATTTAATGCGAATGAAAACGTCAGTTTTCTAGAAGTTTTATTATATTTAATGAGAATGACACGTTTCGCCCTTCTAAGGCATTATCAAATGAATTTTCATTCGTTTTGTGTGATTTTGGGTAACACCGTGTGATTTCTCCTTCTCGACCGACGTTTCGGAGATCGTTGCAGTCTACATAAATCAAATCAAATCAAATCAGTTTATTAACTCAATAGACATTACAAACAGGAACATGTTTAAGGCATCTATTAAGTACAGGTAAAATATCATAAAAATATTACAACAAAGTACCAGGAACGCATTAGAGATGGTTCGACATTAGGAAGACAAGATACTTTCTAAAGTCAGTAGTATTTTCCCCCTGAATGTACTTTCACTAACATGAAAGACGTCGATCTCCGAGGAGACCGCGTTCAGCAGACTAATTGCTCTTCCCACCGAGGTCACCAGAGGCAGATTGGTTCTGGCGGCCGGTAGGTAAAACAATCTGGGCTGTCGCTGTCGGAGATATCTATCGGGGACAAAAAGACCAACATCCTCCAGTACGGCCGAGTTCTCGAAGTATCCCCTAATTAATCGGAAGAAATGGGTTATTAGATGTCCATCTCTTCGAAGCTGTAAAGAACTGGTTCCGAGCATTCCCAGAAGAAATGCCGTGACCTTCAGGGTAATGTGGTGGTGGTAATAAATGTGATATGAGTTGTCTGCTAAGGTACTTCAATGTTGTACCATGTCAAAAGCACACAAAACATACTCGTATTGCTGCCAACCGTGAAAATCTACTATCTATTTGAATTTTCATTCGTAAATCTACGCAATTATTTAATTTATTTATTTATACATGATACACAAATGAGACATAACAAACGAAAAACATTTAGGCGACTCATTTGGACACAAAACGGTGTTACAAAGATAAGATAAAACAACACGAGACCAAAAAATCATACATATCAGAAGGAATCCAAATATGTCGACGTCAGTGAGGCAGTACTCTTTCCAGAATTTGTAATATTTTTTTTTATGAATACTGCCTCACTGACACTGAATATGTCCAAATCCTAGATGATTAGATTCAGCGTCCGAATTGCTCTTCCTACTGGCATCACCAAAGGCAGGTTGGTTCTGCGTGACGGAGCAAAGAACAATTGATGTCGGCGCTGTCGCAGGTAGTTATCAGGAACAAAAAGACCTATTTGCTCCAGAACATAGGGGTTCTCAATAGAACCCCGAATCAGTTTGAACAAATGTGTTGACAGTAATCCTTCCCTCCTCAGTTATTATTATTTTAATTTATTTGAAGCCACCCAATTCGATATCGTTTCAATGCCTTGATACCCAAGCTGGTCACTAAATGACTGGTTTGTTCTTCTTGCCGTTCATGGTATACGCAGCATTCGTCGCCAGCTCCACATCTTGAAATCATCAATTTTGATTAAGTAAGTTATTTAGGGGTTCGAATTGTCAGTATGGTCGCGGCGAGTCACATCTTGCTGGAGGGTGTGATTCTATAAAATGCTGCGAAACGCCCAGTTGCATACCACCGGCAACACTACTGACTAGTCCAACTCGTTAGCGTCCCTGTCGCGAACCCCGGGCAATGGGATCACACTCATAACCGTGTGATCACAGCAGATAACGAGGGGATGAAAGGCGAGTTTCTGGCGCCTCCAAACCAGATCCAACCAGCTAAGGGAAGGTAACCCCGACAGAAAAATCCACCAGAGAAGGCAAGGGGAAACCACTCTGGTCACCTTTTCCCAGGAATCACTATGGCGAATACCTTTGCTGGAGTGATTGCCAACGTTGGGGGGACCTGGCACGGCACCAAAAGAAGAGAAGAAGTTATTTACAAAGCTCCCAGTCTCTCCACACAGGTCAGACTGAATAGACTGAGATGGGCCGTCATCGTGAACCCCAAAAACGATTGCTGGAGTGGCACCCAGGTGGTAGAAGACCAATTGGACGACCAATGCTGCGATGGGAGGATGCAGTTGAGAGAGATGGGGCAAGATTGTTAAGAGTGTCAGATTGGAGGGTCGAAGCGGAGGACAGGAGGAGTTGGAGGCGAAGAATACTGGAGGCTAAAGCTCGATATGGGCTGTAGGGCCATCGAAGAAGAAGTTAGTTAAATAAATCAAAACGTAGTTGAGTTAGTGGAGATTAGGACGACCCCAGTGCAGATAATGATGTTCCGAACGGACACGCATAAAGGCGTTTAATTATAAGTTTTATGCCCAGAATCCGTCTATGCTATGCTCCGTACATAATACGAGCGGCCATTTGCAATCCATTAAGCTGTCAATCTGTCAAAATGTCGGAATTTCGTTGTTTTACTAGGCGGTATACCACTGTGTACGCGGCACGGGCGGCGCGTGAAGATTTTGCAATCATCACTTGCGATGATGGAGTTATAATGACTTCGAAACGTGTCGACAAATAAATTATAAAAAAAAAATTAAAAAAGAAGTGTCCGCGATGCGAATGAAATTGTTATGAACAATATAGTGAAGGATCATTAAAATAGTTTGGACACATGGAGGGAATGAATGAAGGAATAATGTTAAAATAAGTATATGTGAATTATGTAAATATGAAAATAATGTATATGTTAAAGACGCAATGTAAATTACGTCATTAACATTAACATTTGCAAGGCATTATTCAAGATTCAAGATAGCTACAACATGAAAATAAATAAAGACAAAAAAAAGCTGCTGACTGTAGGTCGAACGCAACATCAGATGAGAGTAGTGATGTCAGGAGTTCCACTAAAGAACACCAAGGAGTTTGTCTACCTCGGGAGCAAAATAACATGGGACGGTCGGTCTAAGAGCGAGGTTGACAGCCGTATACATCAGGCTAGGCTTGCATTTAATAAAAGGTCGAAAATAATAGAATCAAATAATATAGACCTAAAACTGAGAATACTCCTCTTCAAGACCTATGTATGGAGTATCTTGATGTACGGTTTCGAGACATGGTGCCTATCCGAAAGAGATAAGCGGAGACTAGAGGCTTTTGAGATGTGGTCCTATAGAAGACTATTAGGAATTTCCTGGAGAGACCACATCACGAATGAGGAAGTTCTTCAAGGAATCGAAGGAGGAAGGCACCTGCTCAGGACCTTGTCTGAAAGGTGTGCAAGATGGATCGGCCATGTAATACGACAAGAAGGTCTCTTGCATGCCATAATGGAGGGTATGACCGAAGGGACAAACTCTAGGGGACGCCCACGCCGAGAGTACCCGGAGGACCTGTTGGTGGACGTGCGCTGCTCATCATATGCACATTTCAAAAGAGCCGCACAAGACAGGGAAGAATGGATGAGAAGAATAGAAGTTATTGCTGCAAACCAATCCCAGGATTGAAACTTTCTAACTAGCCATCTTATGACCCTTTCATTATTTTATGTATAACACTTTCTTGTCCACTGCGTTAATTTATTACAATATATTTACATTTGATGTATCATACACAGATTTTCCCCACATTCGTCTAAGAGATATCATTTCTACTGCATTTATTCTTTCATCCTTCTTTTGCCAGTCACATCCATATATATATTTTTATAACTAACTAACTAATCGTCACGCCGTTTCCCCGGAGGGGTAGGCAGAGAGGATGGATCGCCACAATGCTCTGTCCTGGCATCGATTATTCCAACTTGAATGTGGCCGCCTTTTAGTAATTGATTAATTTGGTCATGCCATGTTTTCCTCGGTCATCCTCGGCTTGTTTTCCCACTTGCGTGTACAATTTTTTAACCATTCTACTCTCATCCATTCGTTCCATATGTCCAAACCATCTCGAGGATCCTTTTTTTAATTTTATCCATGATGCAGTCATCTGCCTTATATTTCTTTCTTATTTCATGGTTCGGTATTCTATCATACAACGTTTTCCCACACATTCTTCTTAGTGATCATACATACATCGTGACATGCATGCACGTCGAGTTCTCCGATTTCTCACGTAGTCGACATATAATATTTAACTGATTTGATCGTGCCGCGATTTCCGCAGTTTTCCTCTATTTCTTGATCCGTTTACGTCGTTGGTTAGTAATGTAATAAATCAAAATAAAAAATATATACATCAATACAGTTTCCACGAACGCCAATGTTATGGTAAAAGAATCATCACAGATCAAAAAAGTCGATCAATCGTGTGTTTAACATACAAAATTTATTTTTGGGATATTTATTTATTTTTTCTCATAATCGGGAATTATGCAATTGTAATGAGAAATGAGATCTGTAAATAACTTTTGCATCACGCTATTTACACGTAGAGGTGATCATAGGGTCGACCGATACACTCTTCTATTTAAAAATAATATCAAATATTTTTTAACGTTTCTTGAACAAAGTCGTAAAACTCCATATTAAATAATGAATACGAATGAAAACGTCTGTTTATACAAGTTTACTTATAAACTAACTAACTAACTAGCCATCACGCAGTCTCCCCGAAGGAGTAGGCAGAAAGAATGGACTGCCACACTTTTCTTTCCTGAAATATTTCTCTCGATTCCTCAACATTCATACATCGTGTCATGCACGCGCGTCGATTTCTGACTCCTCACGTGGCCGACATTCAATATTTGATTTATTTGATCGTGCCACGTTTTCATCGGTCTTCCTCTTTTTCTGGTTCCATTTACATCGTTATCATATATTTTTTTACCATTATTTCTTCATTCATTATTTCTATATGTCCAAACCATCTTAATGATCATTTCGTCATTTTGTTCATAAATTCGCACTGCATTCACTTATTATATTTTCACTCGACACTATCATACACAGAGTATCCACACATTCTTCTAAGAGATCCCATTTCTACTGCATTTATTATACTTTAAATTTTCTTTTGCCAGTTCCATGCTTCGCTTCCATACGTAAGGGTCGGTAAAAGAAAACCATTGTGCACTGCCACTTTAGCTTTTTTGGGTAGGTTTTTGTCTGCGATGACAACTAAAATAATAATAAATCCGAGACGATTAGATTCAACGTCCGAATTGTTTTTCCTACTGGCAACACCAAAGGCAGGTTTGTTCTGCGTGACGGAACAAAGAACAATTGCTGTCGGCGCTTGGACTTGGATCTTCTGGCTTACAGAGGTTCAGCTCATGTGGCTATTCCTCTTACGTCTGATGGGAACCTTGTTGGATGGTGATTTGTTTGTTAATTCGGGGGCATGATTTGTGTAGCCCGGAGTGTTCCTCTGAAGGAGAATCGATTTTGGGCGCTTGTGGCAGCTGGAAGTGTTTGGGTCGTAATTTGAGAGGTCTTTTATTGTGGGGTTAGGATATGAAGGTAGCCCTTTGTAAAAACGTTCGGCAAGTTTCAGAATGAATTCATCTATCATCGGGATTCGTCGCAGGTAACTATCAGGAACAAAAACACCCCATTGCTCCAGAACAGAGGGGTTCTTAATAGTTTCTTTTTCTGAATAAATAATTTGGAATAAAGAAGAAGAAGATTATAGAAGTGTGTCAAACGGTGTCACAGTTAGTTGATATATTTTTAGAATGTCTATTAACAGGGCTGAAGAATGGGCTGATAAGTTATTTAGTTTTCCGATCATGCGGGAAATGCTAGAGGGTAGTTCAGGGTGTATAAGGGTGGAGGGAGGGTACAACAGGCGCACACAGACGCTGTTAAAACCCGTCGAATAAAACCGACCTTTCGAAGGAACATGACATTAAATAAATGCCTTAACAATACATAGACTGATGTTATAAAATAATATAAATAAATCAACAATTAACTTATAAATAATTTAACATTTCAAATAAATATATAGAAAACTAAATTTAAACAAAAAATAAACTATCACGCCGTTTCATCGCAGGGGTAGGCAGAGAGAATGGACCGCCACACTGCTCTATCCTGACACACCTCTCTAGCTTCCTCCACGTACGTCCTTAAGACATATACTCGTATGTGGTTGAAAGATATACGACAGAATCTCAAATCCTAATATAAGAAAGGAATGTAGAGCGGAAGAAGGTATTATGAACAAAATTATGAAAGGATCGCTGCGTTGGTTCGGACATATGGAGCACATGGACGGAGAAAGAATGGTTATACGTTTATGATGTAAATGGAGTGCGGAGTCGAGGCAGACCAAGGAAAACATGGCATGACCAAATTAATCAAATTTTAAATGTTGGTCATGTTAGAAGTCGGAAGAATCGACGTGCGTGCATGACACGGTGTATGAATGTTGAGGGATCTGGTGAATTACGTCAGGAAAGAATGATGAGGCAGTCCATGCTTTCTTCTACAGACTCGACGAGCGTGATGGTTAGTAGGTCCAATAATTATGAATTTTGATAATCAATACGAATAAAAACGCCTGTTTTCTAGAAGTTTTATTATATTTTAATGAAATGCTATGTTTCGCCTTGCTAAGGTATTATCGAATGTTTGCTTGTTTTACATAATTTTTCAAAATACAACCTATCCAAAAAAGCTAAAATGACAGTGCACAATGGTGTTCTTGTACCGACCCTTTAGTATGGAAGCGAACCATGAAACTGGCGAAAGAAGGATGAAAGTAGAATAAATACAGTACAAATGAGATCTCTTAGACGAATGTGTGCATACTCTCTGTATGATAGTGTCGAATGAAAATATACGAAATGATTGCGTTGCTAATGATGGTGTTATGAATAAAATAATGAAAGGATCACTTAGATGATTTGGACGCATGGAAGGAATGAATGAAGAAAGAATGATAAAAAAATATATGTTAACGTTGTAAATGGAACTAGAAATAGAGGAAGACCGAGGAAAACGTGGCAAGATCAAATGATGAGTCAAAAGAGAAATCGGCGCGCGTGCATGACACGATTTATGAATGTTGAGGTAGCGAGAGAAATATGTCAGGAAAGAAAAGTGTGTCAGTCCATTTTTTCTGCCTACCCCCTCGGAGAGACGGCGTGATGGTTAGTTAGTTAGATCTAGATCCAATAAATATAATAAATTTAGTACCACAAAAAGAATTAAAATAATAATTTAATATTTTCACTAGATAACTTAGAATACTGGAGCAGTCTAATAACTTTTAAGACCATCGTCATTGGGTAATTTTAGTATAAAACAAATAGCTGAACGACGCATTTTGTTCTGTGAGCCTTATTGTATCAATTAACCGTCGCGTTGCCATGTGGTCAATTGAGTTTCCACTGCCAATTTAAAGTTGATTTTCTTAAAACCTATGGACCCTAATATTATAAAAAAAATTGTAATCCTCCATTGAAGTGTTCTCAATATTTCGTAATAAAAAAAAAGCAAAAAATTACTTCCTTCATCCCAAAAAAAAATATTTTCTAAGACTGCCCTCACCTTCATTCGTTTTAAGGTAGAATTTGTTTTGCTAATATTTACAACTTTATCAAAAGTGACAAATACTTACTCGCTGTTTTGAACATATTATAAATTATACTTAGACCTTTTCAATAGGTACGTAATGATACCGACTGGATGAAAACGCACCACGTAACTTAATAATATCAGAACTGTGAAAATATTAACACTTTACCAAAAGGGACAAATATTAATACGTACTCGTTGTCTTGAACGTACTATACATTTTGCCTAGGTGCCTTTATCTTCGCCCCGCGTGCAGACAAGTTTCGACCCGACTTTTAGTCGATTTTTAGTCGCCCGTATGTTATGACGCATTACATATCAGAAATCGCATGGTTCCAGAAAAAAATTAATAATGATATGTTTTTCAAATAATCCATGTATGTTATAGATATCGATCTATTCCTAATGAAATTCCCTACAAGATGACATAAATTAAATTTTGATTCATCTAGTCATATGCTTGATATTTAGATAAAGTTAGCGGTAAACTGAACTTACCACAGGGGAGCAAGCGTTTTGTTTTGAACACGGTACGTTAAGGGTTAATAAGAGATATAATTGATAGGCAAATCAATTATACGCGTAGACTTCATTATTCAAGAACTGCTTTTGGTCATGACGGTGGGAAGAGGGATCAGCGATGGAGCTAATAAGAGAAATTCTATTGATGGTTGAGGTATTAATAAAACTCCATTATTAATTTATAATAGTAAACCGATTGTTTAGTGATTTTACTTGATATAAATTGTGACAAATTTGTTTCGCTTTCGTTTGCGAGGGCATTCTCAAACTGACAAATTTGTCACAATTTATATAACTAACTAACCATCACGCCGTCTTCCCGAAGGGGAACCCAGATAGAATGAACTGCCACACTTTTTTTTCCTGACATATTTTCTCAGTATTTCATCATTCATACATTGTGTCATGCACGCGCGACGATTACTCTGACTCCTCACGTGATCGACATTACATATTTGATTGATTTGATTGTGCCACGTTTTCCCGGTCTTCCTCTATTACTAGTTCCATTACACTTAATACCTATTTACCATTCTTTCTTCATTCATTCATTCCATGTGTCCATACCATCTTAATTATCCTTTCAGTATTTTGTTCGTAACACTTTTATTTGCACTGAATTCACTTCTGTAATTTTTATTTGCCATTTCAACATATCGTGCCTTCGGTAAGACACGTTTTGTAATTTTTCATTAGAGACATTTTAAGATTTTTGAAGAATAATATGGTGTTATGCTGGCTATATTGATCATACACTATCATTCTCTGGTAAAATGAGACTGAACATAATGAGCGACTTTGTTCCTCCAGATAAAGGGATGTTTTTAAAATACATTGGCATACTTAACTCATTAGGAGAATTTTTAACAATTATGCCCTTGTCTTACCGAGGTGCTATATATAGATTTACTACACATTCGTCTAAGAGATCTCATTTCTACTATATTTATCCAAATTTCATCCATCGCTTGCCGGTTCTATGCTTCACTATCATACATAAGGGTCAGTATAAGAACAACATTGTGCACTGCTATTTTAGATTTTTTTTGGTAGAAAGTGGTTTAGGGCATAACTATTTATTTTTCCTTGAAAAAAGTTGTAAAACTCCATATTAAATAATCAAACAAACAAATAACTAAACCATCACGCCGTTTCTCCGCAGGGGTAGGCAGAGAGAATGGACCGCCACACTACTCTATCCTGGCAAACCTCTCTAGCTTCCTCCAACTTCTAACATGACGTACCTTTAAAATTTGATTAATTTGGTCATGCCATGTTTACCTCAGTCTTCCTCTGTACTCTTCTAACATCATTAACGTATACTTTCTTAACCATTCTTTCTCCATCCATGCGCTCCATATGTCCGAAACAACGCAGCGATCCTTTCATAATTTTGTTCATAATACCTTCTTCCGCTCTACATTCCTTTCTTATATCAGCATTTGAGATTCTGTCGTATATCGTTCTACCACACATTAAAAATTAATAAGAATGATAACGTCTGTCTTCTAGGAGGTTTATTATATTTTAGATGGAATGACATTTTTCGCCTTTATAATTTCTCATAAGGGCGAAACGTGTCATTCCATCAAAAATACAATTTTATAAAACTCCTAGACGTTTTCATTTATTTAATTAGTGTACGATTCAGTTCTCCATTCACATCATTAATGTATACTTTCTTAATTATATGTCATTTCTGGATACGTAGAATAACAAATTAAATTAAATTAAACACAAAAGTCCGGATCGTCCAGCTGACAATATGTGCATATCGTAAAGAACTATATTATGTATTGTTTCTTGAACAATGATATAAAACTCCATATTAAATAATTAATACGAATAAAAACGTCAGTTTTCTAGAGGTTTAATTATATTTTATGGGAATGACATGTTTCGCCCTTCTAAGGCATTATCAAATGTGACATTTCATAATGCCTTAGAAGGGCGAAACATGTCATTCCCATAAAATATAATAAAACTTCTAGAAAACTGACGTTTTCATTCGTATTAACTATATTACGTGTTATGTTATTTTAACTAACTAACTAACCATCACGCCGTCTCCCCGAAGGGGTAGACAGAAAGAATGGACTGCCACACTCGTTCTTGATATTTTTCTCGCTTCCTCAACATTCATATATCGTGTCATGCGAGCGCGTCGATTTCTCCGACTCCTCACGTGACCGACATTCAATATTTGATTTATTTGATCGTGCCACGTTTTCCCCGGTCTTCCTCTATTTATGGTTCCATTTACATCGTTAACATAATTATGTTATTTTTATTTTGTTATATTATTTTTTATCATTGTAATTAATTTAAGATTTATTTTGTTGACGTTTTAATTACTAAATGTGCGCGGGAGATGCCTATTGGTGACGATGAGGTTCGCAACCTATAACACCGCGTCTCCCGCGGGGGCGAAAAGAGAAGGATGGAGTGTCGCATCGGTTAAAGTGTGGCAATCCATTCTTTCTGTCTACCCCTTCGGGGAGACGACGTGATGGTTAGTTCGTTAGTTAGTTTATAAATGCATAACCTTAAGGGGATGTGGCGTGATGGTTTGTTGTGATTATAAATGTTTAAATAATTAATACGAATGAAAACGTCAGTTTTTTAGAGGTTTTATTATATTTTATGGGAATGACATTTGATAATGTCATTCCCATTCTCTGGTGACACCGGTGGGAAGAGCAATTAGTCTGCTGAACGCGGTCTCCTCGGAGATCGACGTCTTTTATATTAGTGAAGGTACGTTCAGGGGACAAATACTCTTGACTTTAGAAAGTATCTTGTCTTCCTAATGTCGAACCATCTCTAATGCGTTCCTGGTACTTTGTTGTGTTTTTATAATATTTTACCTGTACTTAATAGATGCCTTAAACATTTTCCTGTTTTTAATGTCTTTTGAGTTAGTAAACTGATTCGATTTGATTTGATAATGCCTAAGAAAGGCCAAACATCTCATTCCCATAAAATATAATAAAACTTCTAGAAAACTGATGTTTTACATCGTTGTTCAAGAAACAATAATGTTTTTTAAATTGTACATAACAAAAGAATTACCACTTGTTTATATAAAAAAAACAATAGTTTAAAATGATTATTTGAACAGATTTTTTTAATTTTACGACTGGTGTTGAAATAACGGTTCTATGTCACGTGATGTAACGGATAGTAAGGGTGTTTAACGGATCGGAGAACGGATTTCTGCGGGACGCGTTGTCGTGCGATCACGGAGACATACGGGCGATTACTGAGAAAGAAAATAAAAATCTCTTTCGTCAAACGGGTGAAAGAGGAACCGACTGCTAAACGGGGATTCCCGGCAATTCGAAAAAGCGCGGGAAATTCTATTATTCCAAATACGATATTTAAATTACTAACTTACTAACTATACAGTTGGTATAGTTAGTTAGTTAGTAATTTAAGCGAAGCATGGAACTGGCAAAAGAAGGATGAAAGTAGAATAAATGCAGTAGAAATGAGATCTCTAAGACGAATGTGTGGCAAATCTGTTTATGATAGAGTGACAAATGCAAGTATAAGAAGTGAATGTGGTGCGAATGAAAGTGTTATGAACAAAATAAGGAAAGGGTCATTAAGATGGTTTGGACACATGGAAAGAATGAGTGAAGACAGAATGGTAAGAAGGTATATGTAAACGGCGTGAACGGAGCTAGAAATAGAGGAAGGCCGAGGAAAACGTGGCACGATCAAATCAATCAAATATTGAATGTCGGTCACGTGAGGAGTCGGAAAAATCGACGTGCGTGCATGACAAGATGTATGAATGTAGAGGAAGCGAGAGACGTATGTCAGGACAGAACAGTGTGGCGTTCCATTCTTTCTGCCTACCCCTCCGGGGAGACGGCGTGATGGTAAGTTAGTTAGTTAGTTAAATTACTAACTAACTAACTAACCATCACGCCGTCTCCCCGAAAGGGTAGGCAGAAAGAATGGACTGCCCCACTTCAATCGATGCGGCACTCCATCCTTCTCTTTTCGCCATCGCGAGAGACGCGGTGTGATGGGTTGCGAACCTCATCGTCACCAAAAGGCATCTCCCGCGACAAAATGAAAATGTTTGAGGATATTAGTTTCATAATATTCATCTTTAGTACACGAGGCAACGATTGGGAAAAAGCGCAGCGCAAAAGTATTGCTCAATTCAATAATGTCATGAACTGGATGAAGGCTAAATACACCATCGACACCTCTAGGCACAAGCCTGGTACGGCGCTAGCTCCGGACATTGCAACTCTTCCTTGTATCTGTGCATGCTTTCCCACGAAAGTATGCGATTTCTACGACCAAGGCTATGGAAAGCCTTTAGTGACATATACTGACATCGGAGTTGTAAATGGTCAAGGTGTGTCTGTGTCAAGATCATCAGAGTGCATGATTTATGGTTATTTGAAACCTACCGATTGGTTTTCTTTCTGATTTAATTGTATCTCAATAGAGACGAAGATGCAAATTGGAAACTGAATATGGTTGATCAAGGTGTTTACAGGACTTATGACCTGTCATTGGTTGGGTTAAGCCGCACGCTTTATGTAATTACAACATTCCCCATTCCACCTATGTTTATGACCATGTATGACAATTTTAAATTAGTATCATTAAAAATATATACACAGTGTTATTGGTTATTGAATTCATTCCTTCGAGAAATGGATGAAATGCCCATCTCTTCGAAGCTGTAGAGAATTGGTTCCGAGCATTCCCAAAAGAAATGCCGTGGGATAAAACCATGGATAACTACCATACTCCCTCATGTAGAGATATCTAAGAATTTTTTTCTGAACCCTCTCCAGCATAACGGAATATCTCGCCTCGTGAGGACTCCATATCACAGAACCACTTTCGAGTCTGCTCCGAACCAACGCGTTGTATAGGACTCTGAACACATTGGGATATCTGAAATCTTATACGAGTTTACACACTCTACTCTTGTACCCTTTACCGTAATATTCAACTAGGGATCCAAAATATAATCAAACAAAGAAAAGAATGAAGAAAAAAAATACATTATTTTTATTATTTTTTAAAAGACTAACGCAAAAGATTTTTAAATCAATTGGCAATTAGAAAAATCGATAATTTATATAAAACTAACTAACTAACCATCACGCCATTTCCCCGGAGGGGTAGGCAGAGAGGATGGATCGCCACACTGGCCTGTCCTGGCACACCTCTCGGGCTTCCTCCACTTTCATACATCGCACCATGCACGCACGTCGATTATTCCGAATTCGAATTTGGCCGCCTTTTAGTAATTGGTTAATTTGGTCATGCCATGTTTTCCTCGGTCGTCCTCGGCTTCTTTTCCCACTCACACTGCTTGTGTACAACTTTTTAACCATTCTACTCTCATCCATTCGTTCCATATGTCCGAACCATCTCAGGGATCCTTTCTTAATTTTATTCATGATGCAGTCATCTGTCTTACATTTCTTTCTTATTTCATCGTTCGGTATTCTATCATACAACGTTTTCCCGCACATTCTTCTTAGTGATCTCATTTCTACGGCGTTTATCCTGCTTTCATCCTTCTTTTGCCAGCTCCAAGCTTCACTTCCATACATGAGAGTTGGCACTAGAACTCCATTGTGTACTGCCATCTTTGCTTCTGTGGATATATATGAAGCTATATATATTATATGAAGCTCATTATTATGAAGAATGAATCTGGTGATGTTCAAGCTTGAACCCAAGTCCTCTGAATCAGGAGCCAATCATTCTATACCCTAGACCACCACCCTATTTAAAAACTATCATAGGAAAACATGTTATTATAAAAATACTTGTTTCTCGAGTATATCAATAATTAATAAATTCCTTATTTAATAATTAAAACGTCTGTTTTATAAGAGTTTTATCTTATTTATGGTTTCTTGAACAATGATGTAAAACTGAATATTAAATTATGATTACGAATGTAGACAATTTTTTTTATGAATTAAAACACTGTTTTTTCCACTTTTGAGTTTATTTTTCACGACATGTTTCGAAGGCTTACAACTTCATCATCGGGAGAACGATATAAAATAAACTCAAAAGTGGAAAAAACAGTGTTTAAATTCATAAAAAATTGCCATTATAGAATCTTATCTTTTTTATCTAAAATTAAATTTTATTTTGTAACATTTTCTATTCGTGTTTTGTTTCTTGAATAAAAATGTAAATTTTCATATCACATAATAAAACAAAAGAAGACGTGTGTTTTATACGAGTTTTATTATATTTTATGGGAGTGACATGTTTCGCCTTGTTAAAGCATAATGCATTTAATAATGCCTCAAAAAATAATTTCCTTAAAATACGACATATTTCGCCTCTTATGACATAGTATTTTTGATAATGCCTTAACGGGGGGATGGAATTACAAGCCTCGTTATGGCATAATACATTTAATAATGTCTTAAAAATTCGAAACATGTCATATTTAATGGAATAAAAAGTTTCGCCTTGTTAAGGCATAATACATTTGATAATGTCTTAACAACGCGAAACATGTCATATTTAATGGAATAAGAAGTTTCGCCTTGTAAAGGGATAATACATTTAATAATGTCTTAATAAGGCGAAACATGTAATATTTTAATGGAATGACAATTTTCGCCTTGTTAAGGCATAAAACACTTTATAATGTCTTAACAAGGTGAAACATGTTATATTTAATGGAAAAACAAGTTTCGCCATGTTTAGGCATAATACATTTGATAATGTCTTAACAAGGCAAACCATGTAATATTTTGATGGAATGACAAGTTTCGCCTTGTTAAGGCATAATACATTTGATAATGTCTTAACAATTCGAAACATGTCATATTTAATGAAATAACATGTTTCGCCTTGTTAAGGCATAAAACATTTGATAATGTCTTAACAATTCGAAACATGTCATATTTAATGGAATAACATGTTTCGCCTCGTCAATACATTTGGTTATGTCTTAATAAGGGGAAACATGTAATATTTTAATGGAAAAACAAGATTCATCTTGTTTAGGCATAATACATTTGATAGTGTCTTAACAAGGCGAAACATGTCATATTTTAATAGAATGACAAGTTTCGCCTCGTTAATACATTTGATTATGTCTTAACAATTCGAAACATGTCATTCCCATTAAATATAATAATATTACTAGTTTTATCTCGCTTCTTCCGTCTTATTTGTTCGTCGTTGGAGTACAAGCGACCAGCTCGATATGGCGTGTTTTTATGGTCCGGCAGAAACGAATACGTATAATACATTATACATCAGCGATATTCTGGACAGATTCCAAAAAAACTCTACAAGGAATCGAATGCGCCAAAGTTCCATAGCCAAATATTCCTCTATTATGATAAAAACGAAGCTAAATGGCAGGCGCGTTAAGAGGGGAAAGCAGTGGAATATCCAAGACTCAATTCATCTTACAAGGGTAGGATTGAGGTATTTTTTTTTATGTATACAACAGGTCGTTTGAACCCGATTACTGTATACCATTTATTTTTAAGCTGATATATTGATTCTCGTGACATGTGATAGGTAGCTAATCTATCGCCATTTTATTGTCACGTAAATTCTACACCAGACCAAAGACAGTGTGACAATCACACTGCCATCGCCGGGAAACGAACCCAGGACCTTCGGCATGGAAGTCAGAGCTCTTACCACTCTGCCACAAAGTGTGATATTATAACAGTGTTATAAATTTTAACAGCAGAAATATTAATAAATAATTTATGAAAAAATATAAACTAAACATATTTATTAATAATAATAAAATAATAATAATATGCTAACTTTTAAAGCGCCGTTTTTGCGATGTAATCACCTCAAGGGCGCATTAAGACGTGTTTTAAATCTAAAAATCTAAATGTGACCGCTTAAAAAGCGATCGGTTTAAAAGTATAGTTTAAAAGTATAGTAGGTATATTGTTTTAAAACGTTTGATATTAAAAAAACAATTGGAATAAAACTAATGTTATACACATTATAAATTATTTTTTATTATTTACAGTGAACTTCTGCGAAGAAATTTACAAAAATATATTTTGCTGGTTCGCTTATCGGCGAATTGGACAGCCGCCTTAGACATAATAAGCATTATGTAACTTGGAACATTGCTTATGTAAGGTCAAAATGTCAAGGGCATCAAAGGTTTTGTTTCGTTTTGGAAAATACTCGAAAATCAAAGTTTCGGCTATCCAGACATCTTCCACGACTTATTTTCGCCGTTTTAACACTCATGCAAGCCGACTATTGCAAGTTTTTTACAGCTAGAATATTTAAGATCGTCGAACTAACTAACTAACTAACTAACCATCACGCAATTTCCCCGGAGGGGTAGGCAGAGAGGATGGATCGCCACAATGCTCTGTCCTGGCATACCTCTCGGGCTTTCTCTACATTCATACAACGTACCATGCACGCACGTCGATTATCCCGACTTCCAATGTGACCGTCTTTTGTAACTGATTAATTTGGATATGCCATGTTTTCCTCGGCCGTCCTCGGCTTCTTTTTCCACTCACGCTGCTTGTGTACAACTTTTTAACCATTCTACTTTCATCCATTCGTTCCATATGTCCAAACCATCTCAGGAATCCTTTTTTAATTTTATCCATGATGCAGTCATCTACCTTACATTTCTTTCTTATTTCATCGTTCGGTATTCTATCATACAACGTTTTCCGCACATTCTTCTTAGTGATCTCATTTCTACGGCGTTTATCCTGCTTTCATCCTTCTTTTGCCAGCTCCAAGCTTCACTTCCATACACGAGGGTTGGCATTAGAACTCCATTGTGTGCTGCCATCTTTGCTTCTGTGGATATATTTCTATTTGCAGTAATGACTTTGAGTGCGCCATTTATTTTATTCCCAGCACCAACCCTTCTTTCGATGTCTTTCTCCATTTTTTCGTCTCTTGTAAACATAAAAAAACTAAAAAACTAACCATCACACCGTTTCGTCCTCCTGTGTGCGTATACTCAATTGATTTTTTGAGCGATTTTATTTTATAAATAATACTTAGAATCATTAGTCACCTTGAAATATGTAAAATCATTTGTAAACAATTTGTAAGAAGAGTTTTTTTTAGAAACACTTTATTTCGTCCTACCTCTAATAACTTATTTTTGATTTATATAATATCATTTAGTATCTCCTAACTATGTCACCATTGTTCCAAGAAACACTTTCCAATATTTCTGGACCCACCCAAATAATTCTTTGTTAAATTACCATATTCTACTCTATTTACTAGCGTATATAAACTGCAATGAGTTGAAATTTTGTCACATTTGATAATGCCTAGATGTACGGCTGCGAGACCTGGTGTCTATCCGAAAGATATAAACGGAGACTAGAGGTTTTTGAGATGTGGTCCTTTAGGAGACTATTAGGAATTTCCTGGAGAGACCACACTACGAATGAGGAGGTTCTCCAAAGAATCAAAGGAGGAAGGCACCTGTTCAGGACCTTGTCCGAAAGGCGTGCAAGATGGATTGGCCATGTAATACGATAAAAAGGCCTCTTGCACGCCATAATGGAGGGTATGACCGAGGGGACAAACTCTAGGGGACGCCCACGCCGAGAGTACCTGGAGGACCTGTTGGTGGACGTGCGCTGCTCATCATATGCACATTTCAAAATAGCCGCACAAGACAGGGAAGAATGGAAGAGAATAATAGAAGAAATTGCTGCAAACCAATCCCAAGATTGAAACCAGAGAGAGAGAGAGAGAGAGAGAGAGAGAGAGAGAGAGAGAGAGAGAGAGAGAGAAAGAGAGAGAGAGAGAGAGATAATGCCTCAGAAGGGCGAAACATGTCATTCCCATAAAATATAATAAAACTTCTAGAAAACTGACGTTTTCATTCGTATTGATTATTTAATATGGACTTGGATTTTCGGGCTTACAGAGGTTCAGCTCTAATGGCTATTCCTCTTACGTCTGTGGGAACCATTGTTGGAATGTGATTTAGTAGTTGTTTAATGATGGGGCTAAATGTATGGCCCGGAGTGTCACTCCGAAAGAGGGCGAGAGGGGATTAAGGGTTTATGATAAAGTTTTACATTATTGTCAAGGAATGGAAGACCAGTTAGGGTTGGGATTGTATTTATAAAAAAATTCTGTTCCCGAGGGGAAGATAAGAGGAGCAGTGCCTGGATGGAATTGTGGTAGGAGATAGCATCCTGCGTGAGAACATTTTGTTTGGCAGAGTACGTAGTGGGCTATCGGGAAGGATTTTTTTTATCCGCATTGATTGCGGAAGGGATAAAGGACTGAATGATGTTGGATAACTTGGTGGTAAAGAGTCATTATTGATAAGGAAAATGGTAATAATTTGTATCGTGGTCTGGAAATGAAAGAGATGAAGTTGGAGTAGTGCAAGGAATAATAGAGCTTGAGTCGCAGTATTCTGGCCTGTCTTTCCTTAATGCCAACCTTGCTCAGTTTTACATTATTGTTCAAGAAACAATAAATTAAGCAATAGTCGTTTTTTTTCCTTCTTCTCTTCTACGGATTGTTATTTTTCAGTGTTGGCACCACGACACCGCCTCGACAGTTAATACCGGTCGATAAAGAGAGTCGTAAATCAAAAATAAAACCGATTCCCTATAGATCTCGGGTCGTTAAAATTTGTTTTGAAATGTCGAATCCAAAGCTCCGACACGGATTCCTCGCGTAAACAGCGAATCCACAAAATTTCGATTGGATCGCGTCTTGTGATGTTACGCCTTGCATTAATTCTTCTTCTTCTTCTTCTCAGTGTAGTTCCGGATACGGAAAGTACAGCATAATGACGAGTTGTATAATATTAACAAAGTTCCCAGCCTCTCCCAGACTAAATACAGACTGACAAGACATAAAAAATTGACTTGCTCTATGTAATAGTTCCATTAAACTGCTTGTATTTTGAAGGAATGCTAAGATATTTTCCAACACTCAGGTACTTCGGGTATTGTATAATTCCCTGGTAAGAAGTCGGCTGGAATATCTTCTTCTTCTTCACATTTGGTAGACTCAGGAGTCTGTTATTTCAGGCGGGTCCTCTTGAGACGCTGAACTCCAGCTTTCTCTCCATCGTTTCGGGGGTCTTCCTGGTCGGCGTTATCCGTTTGGCGTTCCATGGAGAGCTATGTATGGTATTCTTTTTGAGCTCATTTTTTCTACATGTTGATGCCAGTATCGCCGTCTTTGACGTTCCCATGTGACCACATCTTCGACCTCGCAGATTTCTCAGCTCGAATATAGTTCCATTATTTCTCAGATAGAATATAGTTCCATTATTTGGTCACCGTCTGGGATCCGATGGAGTTCTGGTCCCAACCCTTATGTATGGAAGTGAAGCATGGAATTTGCAGAAAAAAGATGATGGCAGAATAAATGCGGTAGAGATGAGGTCCCTAAGACGTTTGTGTGGTAGAAGGATGTACGACAGAATCTCAAATGCTGATATTAGAAAGGAATGTAGAGCGAAAGAAGGTATTACGAACAAAATTATGAAAAGATCGCTGCGTTGGTTCGGACATATGGAGCGCATGGGTGAAGAAAGAATGGTTAAAAAAATTATACGTTAATGATGTAAATGGAGTACGGAGTCGAGGTAGACCGAGGAGAACATGGCATGACCAAATTAATAAATTTTTAAAGGTTGGTCATGTCAGAAGCCGGAAGAATCGACATGCGTGTATGACTCGTTGTATACGTAACAATGTGGAGGAAGCTAGAGAGGTATGTCAGGATAGAGTAGTGTGGCGGTCCATTTTCTCTGCCTACCCCTGCAGAGAAACGGCGTGATGGTTTGTTGTTGTTGTTGTGGAGCGAGTGCAGAAAAAATGTCTGCGCTTTCTTTACCTCAGGGAGCGCGGTTATTACACGTGGCCATTACCCGGAAAATACATCCCACCATTTTCAGTTTATTTATCAGTTTATCAGTTTATTTATTCACTCAAAAGAAATTACAAACATAATAAGAGTTTAAGGCATCTATTTGAGAAAGGGTAAAGAATCAGGAACGCATGAGAGATGGTTCAACTTTCTTTTTCTTCTTTTTCGAGTGCCCTGTCGGGTCCCCCTACGTTGGCTATCACCTCGGCGAACCTGTCCCTGTCCTGCGCCGCTCGGAACAGCTCCTCCACACTTCGGATGCCGGTCCACTCTCTCACGTTTCGCAGTCAGGACATCTGTCTACTACCGGGCCCTCGGCGTCCCTCAATTTTCCCCTCCAATATCAGTTGGAGAAGGCGGTACTTTTCCCCACGCAGTATATGACCCAGATGTGAGATCTTTCGAACCTTGATAGTTGATAACAGTTCCCTGTCAACTGTAGCTCGCCTCAGGACTTCGATATTGGTAACCATGTCCGTCCAGGGAACTCTGAGCATTCGGCGATGGAGCCACATTTCAAATGCTTCCAGTCTGTTCATTGAGTTAACTTTCAGGGTTCAACTTTAGGAAGACAAAATACTCTCTAAAGTTAAGAGTACTTTTCTTCTGAACGTACTTTCACTAATATGAAAGACGTCGATCTCCGAGGTAATCTTGTTCAGCAAACTGATTGCTCTTCCCACCGGCATTATTAGAGGCAGGTTGGTGCAACTCCGCGTATTCTCTCGATGTAAGCATGGAAATGTCAAACTTAGAACGTAGAAGAGTGTGGCGGTGGATCTACCCTGTCTACACCCTTGTTTTATTCCGTATCAGGTACTACGCCGTAGTACGAACTCGGACTGGGCCCATTACTGCGGGCGGCAGATACGTAGCGCACGGCTGTGTGGGCGTAGCAATAAGCGGGTGTTTATGGCTGTCGGGGTATTTTTAAACCGACCCCATTCAATACACAAAGCCTTCGATTTAATAGCGGTGCGGCTGTTGACAAACGAGACTGATTTGTTTGCATAATATGCTTTCTAACGCGAAGGGTCCGATCGAAGGTTGTTTTTTTTTGCTTCATATTCTTTGTAATTCTTTATTATTTTTGTGAATCCCAACAGACACTAACGCCGATATATCGATAACTCTAAATTAAATTAAAACAGACATTTTTACCATGTGTCAAAAAACCATCTAAATGTTCCTTTCATTATTATGAATAGATGACCTTCGTGGCCGAGTGGTAAGTGCATTGACTGGCACCCCGAAGGTCCCGGGTTTCACATTTGGCTTTTTTTCGTGAAAAGGGTTCTTACTAACCTTATATATGCGTACAATTTAAAAAAACATGTAATAGTATCGCCATTTTGATGTTACGAAAATAATCAAGTTCCATCTGATCATTCAAAACACACGATTCACTGAAGAAGGATTCATTTACACTTAGAACTTTATTATTCCAACTGTTGCCAGACAAAATTTACACGTTTCTCGGTAAAATAATCTCTGGAAATTGGAATAAAACCCTTTTATTCCAAGATACACACCCGAAACCAACAAAACGTTGACTTCATTTTTCTCAGCTTTTTACTTTTGTCAGTTGGAACCTTCTTACTCTCAGGTGACGATATTCCTTCTTTGCCATTATTTCCATGTGTCCAAACCATCTTAATGGTCCTTAAATTATTTTATTCGCACCGCATTCACTACTTATATTTTCATTCGACACTCTATCATACACAGAGTATCCACACATTCTCTCATTTCTCATCTTTATTGGATTTATCATCGTTAATATATATTTTATTTACCAAATAATAACAATAAATAATTATTTTGAATTTCGAATGTTAAATAATTCACCAACAACAATAACAAACCATCACGCCGTTCCCCCGTAAGGGCAGGCAGAGAGAATGGACCGCCACACTATTCGATCCTGACACACCTCTTTAGCTTCCTCCACATTCATACACCGAGACAAACGCGCACGCCGTTTCTTTCGACTTCTTTTTTACGATTTACCCAATTTGGTAAAGCCATGTTTTCCTCGGTCTTTCTCGACATCGTACTCCATTCACACCGTTAACGTCTACGTTCTTCATCCGTACGTTCCATGTGACCAAACCAATATTTATTACGATTTTTTTATGAATTAAAACTCTGTTTTTTCCAATTTTGAGTTTATTTTTCTCGACATGTTTCGAAGGCTTACACCTTCATCATCGAAATATGAGGTGTAAGCCTTTGAAACATTCAAGAAAAATAAATTCAAAAGTGGAAAAAACTGTTTTAATTCATAAAAAATCGTCATTATGAATTACATATAAACAAACAAACAAACAAACCATCACGCCGTTTCCCCGCAGGGGTAGGCAGAGAGAATGGACCGCCACACTACTCTATCCTGGCAAACCTCTCTAGCTTCCTCCACATTCATACAACGAGTCATACACGCACGTCGATTCCTCCGACTTCTAACATGACCAACCTTTAAAATTTGATTAATTTGGTCATGCCATGTTTTCCTCGGTCTGCCTTGACTTCGTACCCCATTCACATCATTAACGTTTACTTTCTTAACCATTCTTTCTCCATCCATGCGTTCCATATGTCCGAACCAACGCAGCGATCCTTTCATAATTTTGTTCATAATACCTTCTTCCGCTCTACATTCCTTTCTTATATCAGTCGTTATAAATTAAGTTTATTTAAAATCAATTTTTATTAATTTTTAATTAAAAATCAGTCTTGGGGTGTCGCGGTCGGACCGGAGAGGGCCGGTCGGATAATGGAATGGACGTCGCCTTCCATGGGCGCTCCGGTCAGGCCATTATATACCCCGACTGGGCACACCAGGCAAACTGCCCTCAATTACACAAAGTTCAATAACTCTAGACTATCTTCATTATTACCGATTTATTGCATCTATTCTTTATTCGAATGTTTGAATTCCGATTCGGCGGATGGAACGTTCCAAATTCAATTAACACACGGATAAATAATCCTTTAATTAGTTTTTTCGTTTATATAAAGAATTTTGACAGGTGTAAAAATAATTTTTTTCATTTGTTCCAATGACAATTTGAATAATTTCTTCAATATTCTTTTAAAGTTCTTGCTGGTGTTGGTTGGTTTTAAGTGCCTAATTACTGGCAAATAAAAAAAAGTGGATACGTGGAACATTAATTAAATCATATAACAGCTAATTTAAAAAAAACGGTGGATACGTGTAACATAAATTAAATAAACACAAAAGTCCGGATCGTCCATGTCAACATGTGCAACATCGGAAAACATTATGTGTTATTACATTATGTGCTAAATTTAAAAAACGGTGGATTCGTGGAACATAAATTAAATAGACAATATGTGCACCATCTAAAAATAACATTTTGTATTAAATTATTTTTATTTTGTTATTTTATTTTATATCATTGTATTTTTATATTATTTGTTTTAGATTTATTTTGTGGATGTTGGAAGATCGAAGTGTGCGCGGGAGATGCCTATTGGTGGCGATGAGGTTCGCAACCCATCACACCGCGTCTCCCGCGGGGCGAAAAGAGAAGGATGGAGTGCCGCATCGGTTAAGTGTGACAGTCCATTCTTTCTGCCTACCCTTTCGGGGAGACGGCGTGATGGTTAGTTAGTTATAAATAATCCTAACTAACTAACTAACTGACCATCACGCCGTCTCCCCGAAGGGGTAGGCAGAAAGAATGAACTGCCACACTTTTCTTTCCTGACATATTTCTCTCGATTCCTCAGCATTCATACATCGTGTCATGCACGCGCGTCGATGACTCCTCACAAGGCCGACATATGCCACGGAATGAAAATATAAGATGTGAATGAGGTGCGAATGATGGTGTTATTAACAAAATAATGAAAGGATCATTAAGTTGGTTTGGACACATGGAAACAATGAATGAAAAAAGAGTGGTAAAAAAAAAGTATATGTTAACAATATAATGGAACTAGAAATAGAGGAAAACGTGGTACGATCAAATAAATGAAATATTGAATGTCAGCCATGTGAGGAGTCAGAGAAATCGACATGCGTGCATGACACGATGTACGAATGTTGAGGAAACTAGAGAAATGTGTGGCAGTCCATTATTTCTGCCATCATTCTGGTCGACATTCAATATTTGAGTTATTTGATCGTGTCACGTTTTCCTCGGTCTTCCTCTATTTCTGGTTCCATTTACATCGTAAGCATATAATTTTTTTACCATTCTTTCTTCATTCATTATTTCCATATGTCCAAACCATCTTAATGATTATTTTGTTCATAACACCATCATTCGAACCGCATTCACTTTTTATATGTATTATTTTCATTCGACACTCTATCATACACAGAGTATCCACACATTCGTCTAAGAGATCTCATTTCTACTGCATTTATTTTACTTTCATCCTTCTTTTGCCAGTTCCTGCTTCCATACATTAAAATATCTAAAATCAATTAATACGTTTTGAATTTCGAATTTAAAATAATTTTATTAAAAATTAATAGTAATATATTTTTTTTTAGATAACAAACCCTCTACAGGTCAAATAATTATTTTTGGAGTCAGATTAATTTAGTTCGTATATCATATATAATAAAAATTATTTTAATACATAGACAGTATTTATATTAAATTTATAAATATACAAGGCAATTTTTTTAGATAGATTTTAAATACACATTTAGCAATAGAATTTTGAAAAATCATTGCTTTGTCGAATATGGGCGAATAATACTTTTATAGACATATGTATTTTGTTGATATTTTTTTCGTAGAATAACGTAGACAATTTTTGTAGAATTTCGTAGACATACTTTGTATACATATTTTGAATGTGCAAATAGAATTTCGTAAACATTCTCCTATTAGTGCGTACAATTTAGTAGACATTTTTTTGTTTAATTAATAATTAAATAAAACTATGTTTTTTTAACTACTTCCACTTTTGTCTTTATTTCGACAGCGACCAGTTTCGCCAGGCTCGCTGGCATCGACATAAGACCAGTCTGTCGATGCCAGCGAGGCTGGCGAAACCGGTTCATGTCAAAATAAAGACAAAGGTGTAGTTAAAAAATATCTTTTATTTAATTATTAATTAAAATTGATCAAGAGATTTCAGTAAAATCGTTTTTTTGTTTGTAGAATTACGTAGATATCTTTGGCTATACCAACATATCGAATTTCGTAAATATTTTTCATCATAATTATACAATATCATTGATAAATTTCGTATAAATTAATTTATTAAATGTAGAAAACTATTTATAGAATAATTCCGATATTTTACAAATTTGTAAACCATATTTTGCTGAAATAAATTGTAGAATTTCGTAGACGATATCTTTGGCTATACCAACATATGGAATTTCGTAAATATTTTTCATCATAATTATACAATATCATTGATAAATTTCGTATAAATTAATTTATTAAATGTAGAAAACTATTTATAGAATATTTCCGAGATATTTTACAAATTTGTAAACCATATTTTGCTGAAATAAATTGTAGAATTTCGTAGACATATTTTGTAGACTTTCGTAGACAAATTTCTTGAAGAATTTCATAGACATGAGTAGAAAAACATAATAACGTATGACACATTTTACGGAAGAATTTCATAGACACTATTTTGTGAAAGAATTTCGTAGACAATTTTGGTATTTTATGTTGCATTTCAAACCTAGGGAAAAAAGCAAGCAAAAAAAGCTGATAATGTGAAAAATCCTACCCGATGTGTTATGTGAAGTGGCGCTGCTATCCAGGGGTGAAAGATGATTATCCTCTTCTGATCTTCTTAAGTTTCTTTCCACTAAAATAAACAGAAAACATTAGCCCCAACACAAAATGGTGTGGTCTATAATCAAAACAAGTTTTACACCAAAATTTGTTAAATATAATTATCAAATCAAATCAGTTTATTAACTCTAAAGACATTACAAACAGGAAACTGTTTAAGGCATCAATTGAGTACAGGTAAAATATTATAAAAATACAACAAAGTACCAGAAACGCATTAGAGATGGTTAGACATTAGGAAGACAACATACTTTCTAAAGTCAAGAGTATTTGTCCCCTGAACGTACCTTACCAGCAGACTAATTGCTCTTCCCACCGGTGTCACCAGAGGCAGATTGGTTCTGGTGGCCGGTTGGTAAAACAATCTGTGCTGTCGCTGTCGGAGATATCTATCAGGGACAAAAAGACCAACACCCTCTAGCACGGCCGAGTTCTCGAAATATCCCCTGATTAATTTAAAGAAATGGGTTATGAGATGCCCATCTCTTTGAAGCTTGCTTATAATAACTCTTCTTGTTCTTTATGTATGGAAGTGAAGTATGGAACTGGCAAAAGAATGATGAAAGTAGAATAAATGCAGTAGAAATGAGATACTACAGTACGTATGAGTGAAAAAAAATACGTATCATATGAGTGAAACAAAACACACACGTAGGTCATTTCTGTGCATGTCGACGGAGTCATTTGCAACGCAAAAAATTAAATCCGTTTAACTTGCGCGAATTCAAAATATTATTTTATTTGTAGACGGCTCAAACGCAAAAAAACATCGTTTTATTATAGATTTTTTAAGGCAAGCCCGGCTTCTCTGCTTGAACGGACGTACCGCCACTGCGTAAGAGGAATAGCCTCAACAACTGAACCACTGTAAGCCTGAAGATCCAAGTCCAAGAAAGTATTTACCAGTGATCACCGTGTCACCAAGTCATGGGGACCTGATATGGCACTATAACTTACTTACTTCCTATGGCCATACAACTCTTGAAGAGTTTTAGCCTCCTTGATAATTTTTCGCCAAGCTCCTCGATCCTGCGCCTTTTGCTCCCAGCAGTCCGATTCGCCCAACCTAGCCAGGTCAGCCAGAACATTGTCCATTAGGCGCTGTCTAGGCCTTCCTAGAGGTCTTACTCCAGTCGGTCTAGACGCGTACAGGGTCTTGATTGCACTGGTCTCTTTGGCTCGGCATACGTGCCCAATTCATGCTAGGCGACCGGCTCTCACGGTGCTCGTTATAAGGGGCTGCTGGGTCATCGTACGGATCTCTCGGTTGGTCCTATGCCTCCAAGTTCCTGCTGCAACACCGGGTCTGGGTCCCAGGATCATTCTAAGTATTCTATTCTCAAACCAGTAGATTCTTTGTTGTTCTTTTAGAGTCATTGTCCACGACTCAGAACCATATGTCACCACTGGCTTGATGATGGTGTTGTAAATACGCAGCTTGGTATTTCTGGATAGAAGTTTGGACTTTAGGAACGTTTGCAAGGAGGCTGCAGCTCGTAGGCCTTTTTGAACTCTGTTGGCTTCCGTCATGACCGTACCGAGATAAGTGAACTCTCTGACATGCTCAATTTTATCAACCTCCATGTAAATATCTCTCAGTGGTGAGGCTAGGCCATTATTACTCCTGGAAACAATTATCCACTTGGTTTTATGTGCATTGACCTGCAAACCAATCCGGGATGCTGAATCCTTAAATTTTTTTACATCTCTATTAGATCATCTGTACTATCACCAATCAACACCAAATCTTCTGCATATTCAAAAACAGTGAGTGCCACCAAGAGTAGTGCCCAGTTCCATTTGTTTAACACTTCTCACGGCAATCTCCAAAGCAATATTAAATATGTAGCATATACGGAACTATTAGAAGAATAATAAATAACTAACTAACTAACCATCATGCCGTCTCCCCAAAGGGGTATGCAGAAAGAATGGACTGCCACACTTTTCTTTCCTGACATATTTCTCTCGCTTCTTCAACATTCATACATCGTGTCATGCACGCGCGTCGATTTCTCTGACTCCTCACATGGCCAACATTCAATATTTGATTTATTTGATCGTGCCACGTTTTCCTCGGTCTTCCTCTATTTCTGGTTCTATTTACATCATTAACATATAATTTTTTTACCATTCTTTCTTCATTCATTCTTTCCATATGTCCAAACCATCTTAATGATCCTTTCATTATTTTGTTCATGACACCATCATTCGCACCGCATTCACTTCTTATATTTTCATTCGACACTCTATCATACAGAGAGTATCCTCACATACGTCAGGAGAGATCTCATTTCTACTGCATTTATTCTACTTTCATCCTTCTTTTGCCAGTTCCATGCTTCGCTTCCATACATAAGGGTCGGTAGAAGAACACCATTGTGCACTGCCATTCTGGCTTTTTTTGATAGGTTTTTGTTTGCGATGACAACTTTAAGTGCACCATTCACTTTGTTGCCTGCCCCAACTCTTCTTTCAATATCCCTCTCCACTCGCCCATCTCTTGTAAACATACTACCTAAATACACGAACTCAACTACTTGCTCCAAATTTTCACCATTCACGCTAATGTTGCAGACTGACATGGTTTCTTCCTTTTCAAAAATCATTACCTTGGACTTATTAACATTCATCTTCAGATCATTTCGCATGCATACCTCATACATACAATTCACCAGGACTTGTAGTTCATGCTCGTTGTCTGCAAGAAGGACAGCGTCATCCGCATACAAGAGACAGCTTACTGACACTCCGCTCATTTTGGCACCTACATCCAACCCTTTCAGCTCTTTCATACATTTGTCCATATACAGATTAAATAACCACGGGGACATTACGCAACAAGCAATATTAAATATGTAGCATATACTAAACTATTAGAAGAATAATAAATAACTAACTAACTAACCATCACGCCGTCTCCCAAAGGGGTAGGCAGAAAGAATGGACTGCCACACTTTTCTTTCCTGACATATTTCTCTCGCTTCCTCAACATTCATACATCGGGTCATGCACGCACATCGATTTCTCTGACTCCTCACATGGCCGACACTCAATATTTGATTTGTTTGATCGTGCCATGCTTTCCTCGGTCTTCCTGTATTTCTGGATCCATTTACATCGTTAACATAAACTTTTTTTACCATTTTTTCTTCATTCTTTCTTTCCATGTGTCAAAACCGTTTTAATGATCCTTTCATTATTTTGTTCATAACACTTTATTTATTATACTTATATTTTCATTCGACACTCTATCATTCACAAATTTACGACACATTTGTCTTAGAGATCTCATTCCTTCTGCATTTATTCTAATTTCATCCTTCTTTTGCCAGTTCCACGCTTCGCTTCTATACATAAGGGAAGAACACCAGAAGAACACAATTGTGCACTGCCATTCTAGCTTTTTTGGATAGGTTTTTGTTTGCGATGGCAACTTTAAGTGCACCATTCATTAAAAATAACTAAAAATCATAAACTTGAACTTACAGTTGAGGAAATTTGACGAGGTCTTCTTCGGCTTCTTCTCGTGATGGTGATGTTGGTGACCAGAATCCACGTGCTGATGAGAGTTTCCTGGGAACGAAATAACTTATTTATATAAATTCATGTATAATGGTGTTCTTGTACCGACCCTTATGTATGGAAGCGAAGCACGGAACTGGCAAAAGAAGGATGAAAGTAGAAGAAATGTGGTAGAAACGAGATCTCTTAGACGAATGTGTGGATACTCTTTGTATGATAGAGTGTCAAATGAAAATATAAGAAGTGAATGTGGTGCAAATGGAAGTGTTATGAACAAAATAATGAAAGGATCATTAAAATGGTATGGACACATGGAAAGTATGAGTGGTAAAAAAGTGTGTACGTTAACGATGTAAATGGAACCAGAAATAGAGGAAGACCGAGGAAAATGTGGCACGATCAAATATTGAATGTAGGCCACGTGAGGAGTCGGAGAAATCGACACGCATGCATGACCCGATGTATAAATGTAGAGGAAGCGAGAGAAATATGTCAGGATAGAAAAATGTGGCAGTCCATTCTTTCTGCCAACCCTTTCAGAGAGACGGCGTGATGGTTTGTTAGGTAGTTAGTTTTATATAAATTCATTATCATGAGAAATAGCAGTTAAACTGCTTTCCACAATCACTTAGATCATAATATATTGCAAATAGGCATTTGCAAAATTCCAATGTGCAAACCCAGCTTTCCATTGAAATGCCGGTAGAGAGAGCAATCAAACTGCTGAAAATTGAAAATGAACTTACCGAGTGGAAGAGGTTGAGGAGTGAGTTTTTCCATGAGGCGTGATATTCTGGTTGGGGCGGCTGTCGGTCCACAGCACGGCTCGTCAACCTGCCTTGCGCAGCTACGATGGACTCGTAACTTGCAATCTGAAATAGAATCCGTAATTAAGAAAATTATAAAAACATAAGAAATGGAGAAGACTGGCACACCGAAGGTCCCGGGTTCGATTCCTGGCGATGACAGTGTTAAAAAAAATCTCATGCTCTCTTTGGTTTGGTAGAATTTATGGGAAAATAAAAATAGCAAAAGATTAGCTACATATTTTATTAGCCTCTGTAACGTTATCACTGTAACATTCTGGCTATGATGTTCTCACTAACATTTTCATCGTAACATTCTCATTGTAAAGTCCTCACTGTAACATTCTTGCTGTAACGTGCTTACTGTAACATTTTCGCTGTAACATTCTCACTGTAACATTTTCCCTGTAATGTTCTCATTGTAACATATTCACTTAAACATTCTTACTGTAACATTATCGCTGTAACATTTTTCCTGTAATGTTCTCAATGTAACATTTTCCCTTTAACATTATCGCTGTAACATCCTCGCTGTAACATTATTGTGTAACATACTTGCTGTAATGTTCTCACTGTAACATTTTCATAAACATTCTCGCTGTAACATCCTCACTGTAACATTATTGCTGTAACATATTCACTGTAACATTCTCGCTGTAATTTAAGTATAGTGTTAGTTCTCAATGTAACATTTTCACTTTAACATCCTCGCTGTAACATTATTGTGTAACATACTTGCTGTAATGTTCTCACTGTAACATTTTCATAAACATTCTCGCTGTAACATCCTCACTGTAACATTATTGCTGTAACATAATCACTGTAACATTCTCGCTGTAATTTAAGTATAGTGTTAGTTCTCAATGTAACATTTTCACTTTAACATCCTCGCTGTAACATTATTGTGTAACATACTTGCTGTAATGTTCTCACTGTAACATTTTCATAAACATTCTCGCTGTAACATCCTCACTGTAACATTATTGCTGTAACATAATCACTGTAACATTCTCGCTGTAATTTAAGTATAGTGTTAGTTCTCAATGTAACATTTTCACTTTAACATCCTCGCTGTAACATTATTGTGTAACATACTTGCTGTAATGTTCTCACTGTAACATTTTCATAAACATTCTCGCTGTAACATCCTCACTGTAACATTATTGCTGTAACATATTCACTGTAACATTCTCGCTGTAATTTAAGTATAGTGTTAGTTCTCAATGTAACATTTTCACTTTAACATCCTCGCTGTAACATTATTGTGTAACATACTTGCTGTAATGTTCTCACTGTAACATTTTCATAAACATTCTCGCTGTAACATCCTCACTGTAACATTATTGCTGTAACATAATCACTGTAACATTCTCGCTGTAATTTAAGTATAGTGTTAGTTCTCAATGTAACATTTTCACTTTAACATCCTCGCTGTAACATTATTGTGTAACATACTTGCTGTAATGTTCTCACTGTAACATTTTCATAAACATTCTCGCTGTAACATCCTCACTGTAACATTATTGCTGTAACATAATCACTGTAACATTCTCGCTGTAATTTAAGTATAGTGTTAGTTCTCAATGTAACATTTTCACTTTAACATTCTCGCTGTAACATTATTGTGTATCATTCTCGCTGGAATGTTCTCGCTTTAATATTTTTCCTGTAATGTTCTCACGGTAACATTTTCACTTTAACATTCTCGCTATAACGTCCTCACTGTAACATTATTGCTGTAACATACCCACTGTAACATTCCTGCTGTAATTTTCTCACTGTAACAATTCCCGTAATGTTCTCACTCTAACATTCTCGCTGTAACATCCTCACTGTAACATACTAACTGTAACATTTTCGGTGTAATGTTCTGACTGTAACATTTTCCCTGTAATTTTCTCACTGAAACATTCTCACTTTAAAGTTCCCAACATGTCTTTATTTCGTGTCTGCCTAAATATTTTGTTTAAAAAAATATAATAATAACTAACCAGAGCAGTTATAGGCCTGGGGAGCTATGCCCCAGATGAGCAGGTGGCACTGGTGGCAGTGACAGACCGACGTCACTGTGATGGGGCTCAGGTGATGGCCACGGATCACCAGCTGTGGAGAACATAAGAAAAATGGACATAAAATATTTCAAATAAAACCTCTTCTCTGGACCATCAACTCTGTCTACCCCTTTGACGGTGAGACGAGAAGAAAGATATGATGCTTACGGGATGATTGGTAGACTTGTTGATGTGTTTCATCCTCTGCTTGAAGAGCTTATCTCGCTGCAGGAAGGCGGGCCGCGGAGGAGACCCTGGCGGTCCAGGACTTATCACCCCGCTTATCATCTGTGGTCTGAAAAGATAGATAATTAATATGTAAAGCGAGGTTAACAAACCATCCAGAGACCACACGAGTGGAGGTAATGGACTCAGACTGCTGTACCACCATATTACAACGGTGAAATACATTGCATGGACGATCAAAACACCTGACACAATAGATTCTCAGCCTGCCGAAGTCAATGATCGTGTGCGAAAAATGATGAATCAGGGCCCGGGTTCATACACAAAGGTTACTAGAGGTTGTCCGGCAGAGTATCGTGTGCAAAGGAAGCAAAACATATAAAAGCCGTACAGACAACCACTCTATACTATTCCGACTTCTAACCGACACGAGTCTACGTTATCAAGTCTACATCACGAGGGATCTCGGACTCCCTTCCGCCGATCTACGAAGCCACTCTACTAGGTCATGCAGTTTCTGGCGAGTCTTCGTTTCAGCTCACCGACACTACCGCCCAGCGTAACATCATAATCAGCTGCTCGCCGCCCGGGCTCCACCCCGCTGCTATCGTCACCCTGCGCTGTCCATCCACGCTCCATTACAAGTGCATAATACTATTGATGTATAATTATTTAAACGTCGAAACCTCCTACGCCTTTCAACCCACTCCAACGCTCCCAAAATAACAATAATATTGTGCTGAATGCTTGGCTCCTGATTCAAGGGAATTGGATTCAAGCCTGGGCACAACCCGATCTCTTCTTCATAATAATGAGATATTTTCTGCACATATTGGAGATTGTATGAGAAATTTAATACCATTGATTTAAAACCTTGGCGTTTAAAAAAAAAATCTTACTTGATAGAAAATGTGTGCTGCAATAATGGTGGAATGGCAGCGGCTAAGAGGGCTTGGGTTTGACTCCCGTACGTGGCTCCCCAGTGATCCCCGGTTGAAGTATTCACCCACATTGCTAACCGCGGGACCAGCCACTTCATAATCACTGCGGTCTCCTAAAAACAAAAAAGAAATGTTAATAAACACCGATATCTGGTGAAGATGTTGTACCCCTCACTGGTTAAAAGGGATGGACACCAACTAGAGACCTCCTCCCCACCCTGTCAGTTATATACCTTAAGGACCGGTCCCACTGTATAGAGCGGATATTTGATCCAATCGTTAAGGACCGGTCCCACTGGATAGGGCGGATATTTGATCCAATTGTTAAGGACTACTGATCCCACTGGATAGAGCAGATATTTGATCCAACCATTAAGGACCGGTCCCACTGTATAGAGTGGATATTTGATCCAATCGTTAAGGACCGGTCCCACTGGATAGGGCGGATATTTGATCCAATTGTTAAGGACTACTGATCCCACTGGATAGAGCAGATATTTGATCCAACCATTAAGGACCGGTCCCACTGTATAGAGCGGATTTTTGATCCAATCGTTAAGGACCAGTCCCACTGGATAGGGCGGATATTTGATCCAATCGTTAAGGATGGGTTCCACTGGATAAGGCGGATATTTGATCCAACCGTTAAGGACCAGTCTCGCTGTGCTAGGACGGAAATTTGATCCAACCGTTAAAGATCGGTCCCGCTGTGCTAGGACGGAAATTTGATGCAACCATTAAGGACCAGTCCCACTGGATAGGGCGGATATTTAATCCAACCGCTAAGGACCGAAACATGTAACCTGGTTATAGAAAATTAACCAATATAACAGGTGACCTGGTGGGAGAAGCTACAAGCCCAAGTAAACAAGGCAGCTGCAATCTCTGGCGCTCTAAAATCCACAATATGGAAAAAAAAGACATGGCCATTAAGAGTAAGATGAGAATCTATAAAGCATGTGTAAGACTAATAATAACATTTGGCGTCGAAGCAAGGGCAGACACAGTAAGGACTATTTTTGAGGAATTCCGAGATGAAGACACTGAGGACGATAGTAGGCACTGGGGGATCGCGTGAGGAACACCAGAATAAGAGAGATATGTGAGGTTGAGGATATTATAAGATGGAGCAGACAGAGAAAGAGGGACTGGTACGGTTATGTTCCAGACTCCTCTATATTGCACTACATAATCAGCCTCACTCCTTCTACGTAGAAGTGGTAGAAGAATATGTGTACCTTGGTCATCTGTTGGCTTTTGGAAGAGGGAGTCAAGTCAAGGAGATTGATAGGAGAATACAGCTCAGTTGGTCTGCATTCGGAAGGCTGGGCAACATCTTCAAGTCGGACATGCCACAAAATTTTAAAACAGAAGTGCTGGACCAGTGTGTGTTACCTGTGATGACCTATGGATGCGAGACATGGACGTTAACTAAAGAAGCAATGCACAAAATCAAAGTTGCACAACGGGCCATGGAAAGATCCATGTTGGGTATCTCGCTTAGAGACCATATACCCAACGTGGAGATTAGAAGACGCATCAGGGTCACCGATGTAGGGATACGCATTGCAAGGATGAAGTGGCAGTGGGCTGGTCATGTGTGTCGAATGGATGATGGAAGATGGAGCCAGAGGGTTACTGAATGGAGGCCAAGGTTGGGCCGGAGGAGTGTCAGCCAACCAGATGGAGCGATGATGTTGTGCAGAAGTGTTCTCCAGGCGGTAAGGGCCTGGAGAACACTGGCGAAAGACAGAGAGAGATGGCGTGGGAGTGAAGAGGCTTACGTCCAGCAGTGGATGGAGACAAGCTGACGAAGAATCAGCCTCATGGGACTCGTCCTCGTGGAAGAGCTCCTAAAAGATGGAAGGACAGCTGGGAGTCTACCTCACAGGAGGAGCAACACTCTGGAGAACAGACCACATAGGTCTACAACGAGGAAGAATAAGAAGCTAAGGACCAGCCTATTGAGCACATGCCACATCTCTGGAATAATTTATTGTAAGGAATGTTTCATACCTGCGTTTTGTCTGTGTCACACTGATCCAATACCGAATCTGGTGGACCGTACAATGTTCCGAAACCGAGTTGCCGTTTGATCTGAAAGGGGAAAAAAAAGTTCAAAATAAACATGTTTATAACTAACTTACTAACCATCACGCCATTTCTCCGGAGGGGTAGGCACAGAGGATGGATCGCCACAAAGCCCTGTCCTGGCATACCTCTCGGGCTTCCTCTACATTCATACATCATACCATGCACGCACGTCGATTATTCTGACTTTGAATGTGGCCCCCTTTTAGTAATTGATTAATTTGGTCATGTCATGTTTTCCTCGGTCGTCCTTGGCTTCTTTTTCCACTCACGCTGCTTGTATACAACTTTTTAACCATTCTAGTCTCATTCATTCGTTCCATATGTCCAAACCATCTCAAGGATCCTTTTTTAATTTTATCCATGATGCAGTCATCTGCCTTACATTTCTCTCTTATTTCATCGTTCAGTATTCTATCATACAACGTTTTCCTACGGCATTTATCCTGCTTTCATCCTTCTTTTGCCAGCTCCAAGCTTCACTTCCATACCTGAGGGTTGGCACTAGAACTCCGTTGGGTACTGCCGTTTTTGCTTCTGTGGATATATTTCTATTTGCAGTAATGACTTTGAGTGCGCCATTTATTTAATTCCCAGCACCAACCCTTCTTTCGTTGTCTTTCTCTATTTTTCCGCCTCTTGTAAACATGCTTCCCAGATACGTAAATTCAGTAAATTGCTCCAATTTCTCGCCCATCGCACTTATATCACAAATCGTCATACATTCTTCTTTCTCGAAAACCATCACTTTAGATTTAGACACACTTGTTTATTAGGGGTACAAATAAGTTCTCGCTGTTCTTTAAATTTGAAACATTATTTAAAACAAACTGATAAAAAAAGAATATCTACATCAAAGTATTGTCCATCGCTAGCTATTACTTTCTCCCATATTTCAAGCAATTTTCAAAATTATTATTAGAACGATGCGTATTTTGATTTAAATCAGTCATCGACCCATTTTTTGGTATCATAGAAAATTACGAACGGAAGAAAATTAATAAACTTAAAGAATAAACTAACTAACTAACTAACTTACCATCACGCCGTCTCCCCGGAGGGGTAGGCAGAAAGAATGGAACGCCACACTGTTCTGTCCTGACATACGTCTCTCGCATCCTCTACATTCATACATCTTGTCATGCACGCACGTCGATTTTTCCGACTCCTCACGTGACCGACATTCAATATTTGATTGATTTGATCGTGCCACGTTTTCCTCGACCTTCCTCTATTTCTAGCTCCGTTCACGCCGTTTACATATACCTTCTTTACCATTCTGTCTTCACTCATTCTTTCCATGTGTCCAAACCATCTTAATGACCCTTTCCTTATTTTGTTCATAACACTTTCATTAGCACCACATTCACTTCTTATACTTGCATTTGTCACTCTATCATAAACAGATTTGCCACACATTCGTCTTAGAGATCTCATTTCTACTGCATTTATTCTACTTTCATCCTTCTTTTGCCAGTTCCATGCTTCACTTCCATACATAAGGGTCGGCACAAGAACACCATTGTGCACTGCCATCTTAGCTTTTTTGGATAGGCTTTTGTTTGCGATGACAACATTAAGTGCACCATTTATTCTGTTGCCTGCCCCAACCCTTCTTTCAATATCCTTCTCCACCCTCCCATCCTTTGTAAACATACTTCCTAAATAAACAAATTCATCCACTTGTTCCAGATTTTCACCGTTTACACTAATGTTGCAGACTGTCATGCTTCCTTCTTTTTCGAAAATCATTAAAGAATAAAACAAAACAAAAAAACGTTAAACTATGTAAACAACGATCGCGAATGTTAAAAGCGTAACAAATCGATTCAAAAACCGAATGATAATGATAGGATAAAATGGTTAAAATTGAAAGATGTCGACCAATCACCACGTTGGGCGCTGTACGCTGACCAATTGCAATGTCGCTCGCTGACCAATCACGACCGAAATAATGTGTCAAGCGTCAATGTAACTCGCGAATTTTGAATATTTTCGACGTACATTGCGGAAAAAAATGTACTAAAATATATCCGGACTAAAATAATTACACCCAAATGGCGAGAAAACGTTAAATCCGGGTTTCACTGTATTAATTTTTATATAGGTTTTTTTTATTCGTATGAGACGCCTGTCTTAATAGGATTCTTTTAACCAATAAAAAAGTTGATTGTAATTTCAAAGCGCTATTAGACCCACAAAAACGTTGTTATGTTGGCGTGATGGTTTGTTAGGTAGTTAACTAACTAACTAATGGATGAAAGTTGAATAAATGCAGTAGAAATGAGATCACTTAGACGAATGTGTGGATACTCTGTGTATGATAGAGTGTCGAATGAAAATATAAGAAGTGAATGCGGCGCGAATGATGGTGTTATGAACAAAATAATGAATGGATCATTAATAATAATAATAATATGTTAACTTTTAAAGCGCCCTTTTTTGTGATGTAATCACCTCAAGGGCGCATTTAGACGTGTTTTAAATCTAAAAATCTAAATGTGAACGCTGCATCTGATTTTCGCGATCGGTTAGAAAGTATAGTAGAAGTTAAGATGGTTTGGACACATGCAAAGAATGAATACTGAAAGACTGGTAAAAAAATTGTATGTTAATGATGTAAATGGAACCAGAAATAGAGGAAGACCGAGGAAAACATGGCATGATCAAATAAATCAAATATTGAATGTCGGCCATGTGAGGAGTCAGAGAAATCGACACGCGTGCATGACACGATGTATGAATGTTGAGGAAGCGAGAGAAATATGTCAGGAAAGAAAAGTGTGGCGTTCCATTCTTTCTGCCTACCCCTCCGGAGAGACGGCGTGATGGTAAGTTAGTTAGTTAGTTGAAAACTTGACATTATAATTATTATTTTGACAGAACGAAAAAATGGCCGTGATGTTAAAAGCCGTCGGCAATTGGCGCAATTTTTTTTTTTTTAGTGATCGCGAAATTCGTAATTCAAATATTTTTGGGAAATCTGGTCCCTTGAATTTCAAATTAATGGACTTTTACTGTATAGATTTTAGAATAATTACCTGAAATTCACTGAGTTGTTGGGACAGCTCTTCCTTTGCTTTCTCTCTTACATTGTTGAATATCCTTCTCAGGACGTCTTCTTTATCGTGTTCTGGTGAAATAAAAAACGAAACCATTTGTTATCCATCAAAGATGTGAAGAATTCAAATAAAAAAAATAAAACAATGATGTGTATGTAGATAGAAGGTCGAAACACCGCCGCACGGTAACGGTTCGGAGCTCCGTGCGTGCCATGCAATTTTATTAACCGTCGCGTTGCCATGTGGTCAATTGAGTTTCCACTGCCAATTTAAAGTTGGTTTTCTTAAAACCTATGGACCCTAATATTATAAAAAAAATTGTAATCCTCCATTGAAGTGTTCTCAATATTTCGTAATAAAAAAAAAAGCAAAAAATTACTTCCTTCACCCCAAAAAAATATATTTTTTAAGACTGCCCTCACCTTCATTCGTGTTAAGGTAGAATTTGTTTTGCTAATATTTACAACTTTATCAAAAGTGACAAATACTTACTCGCTGTTTTGAACGTATTATAAATTATATGTTTGGCCTTTTCTCATAGGTACGTAATAATACCGACTGTGGACGGAAACGCAGCACGCAACTTAATAATATCAGAACTGTGAAAATATTAACACTTTACCAAAAGGGACAAATATTAATACGTACTCGTTGTCTTGAACGTACTATACATTTTGCCTAGGTGCCTTTATCATACGTAAAATTATAGCGCCACGGCGCGGCGGGGCGAGACAAGTTCATACTTGGTGTCAGTTGCTCATATGCTGTCTTGCATTCCATATCAGAAATCGCATGGTTCCAGAAAAAAATTAATAATGATATGTTTTTCAAATAATCCATGTATGTTATAGATATCGATCTATTCCTAATGAAATTCCCTACAAGATGACATAAATTAAATTTTGATTCATCGAGTCATATGCATGATATTTAGATAAAGTTAGCGGTAAACTGAATTGACCACATGGGAGCGAGCGTTTTGTTTTGAACACGGTACGTTAAGGGTTAAATGAGAAAAGAGCTCCGAACTTAGCCGCTTCGGCCGGGCCACGGACGGCTGAATCAACCAACCACAGAGCGAAGAGGCACCCCCTCTACTGGCCGACGAGCGCCGTGCACCAATGGCAGCACAGATCGGCAGCCCCTAGGATAGACGGGCCCGCCTATATAACGGCGGACACCTTCGTCATTCGGCACGTGAGCTTGACGAGGAAACTCGAAAGGAACACAGATTGAGCTACATCCCTCAGGAACTACTACGCTGTCTGCACGCTGCCCGCATCGCGCCCCTGCATCACTGACTGCCCCATCACCTAGAGGAACTTCTGCCGGTACCTCACGATAGATATAAGGACTCCGGATTGATCTCTAAGAGGACTAAGCCGAAAGTAAAGTCCAAATATACAAGGCATGCATTGGCCCCATCATGACATATGGAATAGAGGTCAGACCCGATACCAATAGGACAAAGAACCTTCTCAGAGTAGCAGAAATGCGAACCCTATGCTCCATCGCAGGCAAAACCCTCAGAGATCGGATCAGAAATGAAACGATAAGGTCTGTCTGTGGTGTTGAGGACATAGTAAGGTGGGGAAGAAACAGAAGGCGCTTTTAGAGAGACCACGTAGACCACATGGAGAATACAACAAGTTAATCGGGTGGTGGTCTGGGGGATAGAACGCTTGGCTTCTGATCAAGGGGACTTGGGTTCGAGCCTGGACATGACCAGATTCCTTCTTCATAATAATGAGCTATTATTTGCTCACATTGAAAATTGTAAACATATTATAAATTCTAATATCATTAATTTAAATCTTTGGTGTTAGTCTTTTTAAAAAAAAAAAAATTATTTATAAAATTTCTCACCGTTGATAAGAGCATCGTCAATCTCTCTGGCCATGTTCTCATCCACGTTGCTGAGAGCGAGAGGCTGAAGATAAAAAAGAAAAAATATTAGTAATTAATGACAAATTTTTTGTTTTTTCTCCAAACATTGTTTATTCCACTTTTGTGTTTATTTTTCTCGACATGTTTCGAAGGTTTTATATCATCATCATCATCCTAAGCTCGACAGCCCTGGGTGGGCCTTGGCTGAATCCAGGAGCTTCCTCCATTCTTGTCTGTTTGATGCCCTTATTCTCCAATTTCTCACTTGCAACACCGATGCATCCGTGTTGACACTGTCCATCCATCGCATTTTGGGCCTTCCTGGTCTTCTACGTCCCTGTGGTACTGAGAGCGTGAGGCGTTTTGTAGGGTTGTCGTCGTCCATTCTGATTATGTGACCAGCCCATCTCAAGCGCCCTACTTTGATGGATCTGATCACATCGGGCTCTTTATAGATATCATATAGCTCTCGGTTATATCACAACCATTGTGGTCTCTCACTGGGCCATATATTGTCCTAAGAACCCTTCTTTCAAATGCTGCGATGGACCTTTCAGTGTGTTTTGTCATCACCCAGGTTTCAGAGGCATATGTGAGGACTGGTTTGATCAGGGTCTTGTACAATAGTGTTTTTGTGGTTCTTCGCAGTAATTTGGATCTTAACTGTTTTTGGAGAGCGTAGTAACATCGGTTTGCTGCCATTATCCTTCTGTCAATTTCTTCTCGGGTGTTATTATCACTGATAACTGTTGAGCCTAAGTATGTAAATGAATTAATTATTTCAAAGTTGTAATTTGCAGCTGAGAAAACCTGGGGGTATGGATATGTGGTATTAGAAGGTTTTACACCTTCATCATAATCTAAAGAAATGGTTAATGAGATGCCCATCTCTTCGAGTTGGTTCCCAACATTCCCAAAAGAAATGCAGTGGGATTGAGCCACGGATAGCTAACATATACACCCTTATGCAGAGACACCTCAGAAATATTCCTGAACCTGCTCCAGCATAATGGAATATCTTGCCTCGTGAGGACTCCATATCACAGAACCACTTTCGAGTCTGCTCCGAAACAATGCATTGGAATCTCTGAAAACTCTTCCAGTCCGAACGATAAAGCCCAACCTCCTTAGTGTAGTGTCACAAATCCCCTCGATATACGCACGGAGATTCAGCCTACTCTCATAGACGATCCCGAGATCTCTCATCGTAGATACATGTGTTAGTTGCTGGTTGTTCATCGTGTATCTATGATACACAGTTCTCAATGCTCTAGTAATAGATAGCATAACGCACTTAGAGACATTGACTCCAGTTAACAATATTATTAATTTATTGTTTTTTGCACAATGATGTAAAACTCCTTTTAAATAATTAATACGAATGAAAACGTTAGTTTTTGAGAAGTTTTATTATATTTTATGGGAATGACATGTTTCGCCCTTCTAAGGCATTATCAAATGTCACATTTGATAATGCCTTAGAAGGGCGAAACATGTCATTACCATAAAATAAAATATACTAAACCTTCTAGAAAACTAACGTTTTCATTCGTATTAATATTATTAAAGTCCGACTGGAGCCGTAGACCTCTTTGAAACTGCAGAGTCGGTCCCCAACTGAGTGAAATGGATCTATGACGAGGAAAAATTTGACAGTTTGAAGGTTAGTTGGGAATACTGACCGCCCCGGGGACGAGAAAGGCCGAGTGCAGCTCGTAGGCCCAGCGCGGAAGGGCGGCAGCCTGGCCCTCGGAGTAGACCCCGGCCAGCAGGTAGAGCAGGGCCGCCCTCGTGGGTCTGCGCTCCCCAGTCAGCCAGTTGAGGAACACAGCCAGCCTGGCGGGGGACAGAGACTCCACGCGGGCGAAGCCCCCGGAAGAGAAGACTCCGCTCTGTAAGAAGATGCGTAATTTAGTACTCTTACAAGTTTAAAAATCTGTTACTACACGTTCGTCTAACATGGGGAGGGCACGACATAGGAAATTGACTTTGAAATGAGAAAAAGCGATACGATTTGATAATGAATGTGAATAAGTCTAAGGTAATGATTTTCGAAAAAGAAGGAAGCATGACAGTCTGCAACATTAGTGTAAACGGTGAAAATCTGGAACAAGTGGAGGGTGGAGAAGGATATTGAAAGAAGGGTTGGGGCAGGCAACAGAATAAATGGTGCACTTAAAGTTGTCATCGCAAACAAAAGCCTATCCAAAAAAGCTAAGATGGCAGTGCACAATGGTGTTCTTGTGCCGACCCTTGTGTATGGAAGTGAAGCATGGAACTGGCAAAAGAAGGATGAAAGTAGAATAAATGCAGTAGAAATGAGATCTCTAAGACGAATGTGTGGCAAATCTGTATATGATAGAGTGACAAATGCAAGTATAAGAGTGAATGTGGTGCGAATGAAAGTGTTATGAACAAAATAAGGAAAGGGTCATTAAGATGGTTTGGACACATGGAAAGAATGAGTGAAGACAGAATGGTAAAGAAGGTATATGTAAAAGGCGTGAACGGAGCTAGAAATAGAGGAAGGCCGAGGAAAACGTGGCACGATCAAATCAATCAAATATTGAATGTCGGTCACGTGAGGAGTCAAAAAAATCGACATGCGTGCATGACAAGATGTATGAATGTAAAGGAAGCGAGAGACGTATGTCAGGACAGAACAGTGTGGCGTTCCATTCTTTCTGCCTACCCCTCCGGGGAGACGGCGTGATGGTAAGTTAGTTAGTTAATTAAATGAGATTTTGCAGGATTTTACAGTAAAAGTCTGTTAATTCGAACAACGATATTTCGTAATTGGAAATTTTCATTATTCGCTCGGTCCGAAAATTGACTTTTCCATAGTAAATTCTACCGTTAAATCAAAATATCGCATATTGCGTAATTCGTAATGTTTTTCATCAAAATGTACTTACAATTTCTAATAATTCAAATGAGACATCAAAATAAAGTGAAATATCACATGAGAAAGAATCAGATCATTACATAGATTAGTCCAAGCGAGATATCTATATATTACGTATTTCTCTCGAAAATATCACACGGTAAAGAAGTGCAAAGCGATATAATGAGAAAACTATGTAAAAAGGATATCTTTATAAAAAAAAAAAACTAACTAACCATCACGCCGTCTCCCCGAAAGGGTAGGCAGAAAAAATGGACTGCCACACTTTAATCGATGCGGCACTCCATCCTTCTCTTTTCGCCATCGCGAGAGATGCGGTGTGATGGGTTGCGAACCTCATTGCCACCAATAGGCATCTCCCGCGCACACTTCGATCGTTCAACGTCTACATAATAAATCTAAAACAAATTATCTGAAATACAATAATAATACAAATTATCTTAAATAAAATACTATAAAATGAAATAACAAAGAAAAATAATTTAACACATATTGTTATTTTAGATGTTGCACTTGTCGGCAGCTGGACGATCCGGACATTTGTGTTTATTTAATTTTTATTCTACGTTATCCCCTTTTTTAATTCACTGTAATTAGGCACTTAAAACAATCCGACACCAGCAAGAACTTAAGAATTTTAGTGAAGAATTTATTCAAATTGTCATTGGAACAAATGAAAAATTTATTTTTACACCTGTCAAAATTCTTTTTATAAACGAAATAAACTTATATAATTTTAACACCAAAACAGTAAAAACGTATTTTTTGTCACAAATAACTATCGTAAAGAGCGGCAATAATCAAATTGACCAAAACACTTCACTTATTCACGAAATATCTCCAAATTGACGGGAGCACCATATGAACCAAACCAAATTTTCAAAATCAGAACACATCTTTATTACATCTATATACTCAGCATCTTTCGTGCATCCATCATTTCTTTTCTATAAATTAGCAATATTTCTTTCACAAAGTTTTCAGAGAAATTCCAAAGCTAGACAAAGCTTTTTTTGTTGAGACATTACTTCAGAATGAGTAAGAAAATTAATAAACTTGAGTAAAACAAAAAACGTAAAAAATATGACGATCGCGAATGTCAAAAGCGTTACAAATCGAGTCGAAAACCGAATGATAATAGGACAAAAGCGGCTAAAATTGAAAGATGTCGGCCAATCACCACGTTAGGCGCTGTACGCTGACCAATCACAACCGAAATAATGTGTCAAGCGCACGTAACTCGCGTATTTTGAATATTTTCGACATACATTGGGGAAAAAAAAAACGTAAAATCGGGTAATAAATGTATTAAAATATATCGGGACTGAAATAATTACACGCAAATGGCGGGAAAACATAAAATCTGGGTTTCACTGTATTCAATTTTATATAGGTTTTTTTTATTCGTATGAGATGCCTGTCTTAATAGGATTCTTTTAACCAATAAGAATGTTGATTTAAAGCGCCATTAGACCCACAAAAACGTCGTTATGTTATCCAAACACTATTGTTGTTATTATTAAGAACACTTTATAATTATAATTATTATTTTGACCGAACGATAAAATGGCCGTGATATTCTAGTGATTGCGTAATTCGTAACTCAAATTTTTTTGGGAAATCCGGTCCCATGAATTTTGAATTAACGGACTTTTACTGTAATTCTACTTCCATCCTTCTTTTACCACTTCCACTTGGCTGCCTTACCTGAATAGCTGGAGGTGTGTCATCTTCTTCCATAGATATAATGGCTCTCTGAGGGTCTATGGCGATCTGAAAACAAAAAAATCTCAGTTTAAAAGTGTTATTTTTAAATAGTCCATTGTTTTGACCGAAACACTATGATACTTTAACATTATAAACTGTTAAATTAAAAAGCTTTGTTTTATGTATCACATTGTATTTTTATTTTACGTGATAGCTGTTTCGTCAACCTATGTTGACATCATCAGGTGTTACAATAATATATCAAATTTGATATATTATTGTAACAGAGCGGAAGAAGGTATTATGAACAAAATTATGAAAGGATCGCTGCGTTGGTTCGGACATATGGAACGCATGGATGGAGAAAGAATGGTTAAGAAAGTATATGTTAATGATGTAAATGGGGTACGGAGTCGAGGCAGACTGAGGAAAACATGATTAATCCAATTTTAAAGGTTGGTCATGTCAGAAGTCGGAGGAATCGACGTGTGTGAAGGAATCTAGAGAGGTTTGCCAGGATAGAGTAGTGTGGCGGTCCGTTCTCTCTGCCTACCTCTGCGGAGAAACGGCATGATGGTTTGTTTGTTTGTAACACCTGATGATGTCAACATAGGTTGACGAAACAGCTGCCGCGCAATAAAATTACAATTGTGATACACAAAACAAAGTTTTTTAATTTAACAGTTTATAATGTTATTTTTCTACAAGCAACAACAAATTAACCATTTGAAACTCCAGGTGTTTATAAATAGGTGCCTTCGCTCAATATTCAAGATCTATTGGCCCCAAACAGTGTCAAATGCCATTCTCTGGACCATGGCAGGCGGAAGGGCAATCAGAGAACAAGTAGTTAGACGCAAATGGATCAGTCACACTCTGATAAGAAACCCAGCCTGCATCGCTCAGGGTGCACTAGACTGGTCCCCTGTGGGTGGAAAGAGGAAGCGAGGCAGACCTAGAGCCACCTGGAGAAGAGCCCCGCAGGACGAGGTTAAAGCGGCAGGCCTCACTTGGGATGATGTTAGGCATCAGGCATGCGATAGTCGGGTGGAGAAGGTTCCTTGAGGGCCTATGCACCACGAAGGTGTGACAGGACAAGAAAAACTAACTAACTAACTATCACACCGTCTCCCCGAAGGCATGGGCAAAAATGAACTTGGAGGCGTTTTATTTTAGCCACAGGTAGCCCCATGGATCACGATGTGATGAGGAAACGAAGAAAGGAGAAGTGATTCTAAATACCTGGGGTGCTGGTGATGAAGGATACGGTGGCGGGGGTGTCCCTGGAGGGGTGGTTACGAGTTCCCACTCCTTTTCGTCTGAAAATAATTTAAACACATATTATTACGAAATACAGAGTGTCTCAGTATTTGATTGATTTGGTCATGCCATGTCTTCCTTGGCCTTCCTCTATATCTTCTTTTCATTTACACTACTTGTATGTATCTTTTTTTGATCATTCTTCCCTCATCAAACTATCTTAGTGACTCTTTTTTAATTTTATCTAGGACGAATTCATCCGCCTTACATTCTTTTCTAACTTCTTCATTGGGTATTCTATCATATTACTGTCCACTCTTCTTGTTATATATATTTGGCACTTATGTCATAATCTGTGATACATTCTTCCTTTTCAAATACCATAACTTTAGCCTTTGACACGTTCATCACAAGGTCATACTTCGTACATTCTTGACATTAGGGCTTGTAAATAAAAATTAAATAAAACAATGTTTTTTAACTACTTCCACTTTTGTATTTATTTCGACAGCGACCGGTTTCGCCAGGCTCACTGGCATCGACAGACTGGTCTTGGACTTAGGACTTGTAGATTGTCCATGCTGTCAGCGATTAAAACAGTGTCGTCTGCATATAGCAAACAGCTGATGGACATATCGTTCATTTTCTTTATGACCCTTATTCAATTTTATTTAGGACCATTCCATACTTTTATCTTCACTCGATATTCAATAAAATATTATTCTAATGAATTAAATTTTCAAGTCATTTTTTTCTACTGTCATCCTCCAATTGCTCCAAGCTTCACTTCCATACATAAGAGTTAAAAACGGTAGTTCATGATGATTACCAGTTGAAGCCGAAGAATCCAGCTGCTTCAATTCTTCCGGAGAAGATTTACTTCTGTGGTGGCCGGGCGTAGCATTCTAAAATCAAAAAAAGGAATGGATTATAATAACTTCTTCTCCTCAGTTGTATTCCATATGATTTAATTAACCCATTTCTTTAGATTAATTAGGGGATATTTTGAAAACTCAGCCGTGCTGGAGGGTGTAAGTCTTTTTGTTGCAGACAAATATCTCCGACAGCACCAGAATAGATTGTTTTCTTCCGGACGCAAGAACCAACCTGCCTCTAATAATCTTAACAGTATCTTGTCTAGTATGAAAGTCTAACAGTATTCAGAGTTGATGGTCTCCCCTTGAGGCATTGTCCCAAAACACGGATGCCATGATTTTCTTGGCTGAAATTGCGATTTTGAACTTTTTGACGGAGGGTGAAGAAGTGTAACGCCACTGTTGAGAGTGCCTTTTGGTTTCAGGCGTGTAGTGTGCAACCTAAGTTTCATCTCCAGTAACGATGGAGCGGAGAAATAATCTCCATGGAGTTTGCAGCGCCTCAAAAACTCTTGGCCGGCGCCGCGTATTTCGCACTTGGCAGGAGATTTGATTGACATGTTTCACAAATCGTGTTGTCGCATCGACACTTGTCAACGTACTGACCTCGAACCGGTCTCGTTGCGGAGGGGAAGGGTCAGGCTACACGGAAGTGTAGCCAACATGTCGAAAATAAAATCCATCCGGTCGTGAGAGCCTCAGTACACTTACTTCCTAGATATGCCCCGTATCAAGAGATATTTGTAGAGTTTGGTATAATGTCCGCCAATAACTACACAGTGCACTCTGAGGCAAAAATAACCATGTTTAGGGTTCAACCTACCTGTATAAGGGGTGGAGTGACAGCCACGAGGGGGTAGGCCATTTGCACTGCGATGGAGTTGGGCGCCGTGTGGTGGTGATGGTGGTGGCGGTGGGCCGGAGCTGGCGGCGGAGGAGGGGGCGCCGGCGGGCAGCGAGGAGGCAGCGGTGGCGGGACAGAGCCGTCCAGACAGGTCACCGGAGACGCCTGTGCCTTGGAAGGTTCATTGACACATTAACTAACTAACCAGAAGGCGGAGATGATTGACCCGTAAACTATTCTATCCTTACATAACTTATAATAAAAATAATTAGGCTAATTTGTATTGCGCCGTTTTCGTGAACAGCTCACCTCAAGGGCGCTTTGACAGTGTTTTTAGTCGTGAGAGCTGCATCTGACACCAGCGATCAGATAACCGCTGTTATATTATATGCAATATTTTGAAGAGGTGGTTTTTTAGGTGAGATTTAAAATCTGTCGGATTGTCAATGCATCTGAGGCATGCAGGAAGCATATTCCAGGCGGACCGATATGCCACTGCGAAAGCCCGATCTCCGAAATTTGTCCATGGGTTGCGCTTTGGTTCAACTAATCTGCCTATTGCCGAGGAGTTTGCTGATCGAAGCGTAGATTGCCGCAAGTTAGGGCTATCAGCAATGAAAATAGAAGATATATAGGCTGGTGCCATTCCATGAAGCGCTTTAAACCGTTCAGCATAGTTCATACTGGATTCTTTCATTTATGAGTCTTATAGTCGCAAACAAAAACCTATCCAAAAAAGCTAGAATGGCAGTGCACAATGGTGTTCTTCTACCGACCCTTATGTATGGAAGCGAAGCATGGAACTGGCAAAGGAAGGATGAAAGTAGAATAAATGCAGTAGAAATGAGATCTCTTAGACGAATGTGTGGATATTCTGTGTATGATAGAGTGTCGAATGAAAATATAAGAAGTGAATGCGGTGCGAATGATGGTGTCATGAACAAAATAATGAAAGGATCATTAAGATGGTTTGGACATATGGAAAGAATGAATGAAGAAAGAATGGTAAAAAAATTATATGTTAATGATGTAAATGGAACCAGAAATAGAGGAAGACCGAGGAAAACGTGGCACGATCAAATAAATCAAATATTGAATGTCGGCCATGTGAGGAGTCAGAGAAATCGACGCGCGTGCATGACACGATGTATGAATGTTGTGGAAGCGAGAGAAATATGTCAGGAAAGAAAGGTGTGGCAGTCCATTCTTTCTGCCTACCCCTTCGGAGAGACGGCGTGATGGTTAGTTAGTTAGTTAGTTAGTTATGAGTCTTATGCGAACTTATGCGTCTCTTCTACATTCACACACTGTGGCAGCACTGGACGACTAAAGGCTGATGACAACAACAAACCATCATGCCGTTTCTCATCTCTTAGGCAGAGAGAGTGGACCGCCACACCACTCTATCCTGACACACCTCTCTAGCTTCCTCCACATTCATACAATGAGTCAAACATGCACATCGATTTTCCCAACATTTAAAATTTGATTAATTTGGTCATGCCATGTTTTCCTCGGTTTATTTTTATCAATGAAAGTGAAAATGGCCGGTCACAATGGAGTTCTGGTCCCAATCCTAATATATGGAAGCGAAGCATGGAACTGGCAGAATAAATGCGGTAGAGATGAGGTCCTTAAGACGTATTTGTGGTAAAACGATCAACAATTCATTTTCAAATGCTGATATAAGAAAGGAATGTAGAGCGGAAGAATAATTATTATGAACAAAATTATGAAAGGATTGCTGTGTTGGTTCGGACATATGGAGCGCATGGATGGAGAAAGAATGGTTAAGAAAGTATATGTTAACAATGTAAATGAAGTACGGAGTCGAGGTAGACCGAGGAAAACATGGCATGACCAAAGGCTGATGATGAAGAGATTAATTTTATTTTTTAAATGTTTTATTGGTTTGCAGAGGCACTCACGTGATTCAGACTGTTCCTTATTCCGCGGCAGCTCTGCCCGGTGAGGTTGGACAGGCTCCGTGGGAAGTTGCTCAGGAAGCCCTGGCGCTGCGGGGCCCAATCTTCCACTGGTCGAGGGGACCCAGGCTACAAATAACAATCAAATGATTTTACTGAAATCTCTTGATGGAAGTTCATTTTAAATAATAATTAAATAAAACGATGTTTTTTAACCACTTCAAAGTTGGAGAAATAATAAAACGAACTCCAATTTTGCTAACCACCTTATTGAAAATAATCATACATTTAACCCAACCGAAAACGCTAAAATCTTGCATAAATGCCCAAAAAGTCAAAAACTAGACAAATTAGAAATCCTAGAAATAAATAGGCTAAAATACAATACCCCTGACCAAGTAGTTCTTAATGACCAACTACTGTTTGTGCACTCCCCGTTGCTATACCCCAAATAAATAAATAAATAAAAAATATTCCTGGAATCGATTACTGCCCAAAATGTGTTTTTGATTGATTCCAGACCCTAGCAGCTATATGGATTGGGAAAACCGACCAAGAACTATAACATATAATATTTAAATTCAGTAATAATTTAAACAAAATTACCATTTTTTCAAACATTATATATGAATATGTAAGAGATAATAAAAATTAAAACCCATTGTATTAAACACGAACCTCCAAGAATACCTGTAATACCAATAGTTAAATTCAGAAAAATTTTACATAAATATTTGAAGATTATTTTTGTATAGATGTACCACCCCTGATCTGTATGTATATAAAGGACTAAGTTTACAATAGTGTTACGAGTCTGTCGATGCCAGCGAGCCTGGCGAAACCGGTCGCTGTCTAAATAAAGACAAAAGTGGAAGTAGTTAAAAAACATCGTTTTATTTAATTATTATACAAATAACAAGACAATATTTAAATGGAAACGAATCACAAATTCAACGTAGCATTAGAATTGATACTAACTTATTAACCTAACCATCATGCCCTTTCTCCAGAGGGATAGGCAGAGAGGATGGACCTCCACACTGTTCTATCCTGATATAATTGTAGCGCATATCCTGATATACGAGGTCTGTTCAAAAAGTATCGCGAATTTTATATTTTTTCAAAAAGTATTCATTTATTCATGAATATCTATTTTGTCCCCTTCAAAGTAATTCCCCTCGGATATAATACATTTATGTCAACGTTTTTTCCAATCCTCGAAGCACTTAAAAAAATCATTTTTTGTGATCTTGTTCAGCTCCTCCTTCGATGCCGTCTTTATCTCCTCAATCGTGGCGTAGCGTCGTCCTTTCATGGGCCTCTTCAGTTTTGGAAACAGGAAAAAGTCACAGGGGGCCAGGTCTGGGGAATACGGTGGCTGCGGCACCATTACTGTGTTGTTTTTGGCCAAATATTCGCGCACAAGCAACGATGTGTGAGCAGGGGCGTTATCATGGTGCAAAAGCCAGTTTTTGTTCTTCCACAAATCCGGGCGTTTCTGGCGGATTGCTTCGCGCAAATTGCGCATAACTTGCAGGTAATATTCCTTATTGACCGTACTACCCTGTGGCAAGAACTCATGATGCACCAAGCCCCTGCAATCGAAGAAAACTGTGAGCAAAACCTTCACGTTCGACCGAACTTGGCGCGCTTTTTTTGGTCTTGGCTCATGCGGCAGCTTCCATTGGGATGATTGAGCTTTGGTTTCCACGTCATAACCATAAACCCATGATTCGTCACCAGTTATGACCCTCTGGAGCACATTTGGGTCGTCACGGACCGAGTCCAACATCTCCTGAGCAATGTTAACGCGATGCTGTTTTTGGTCGAAATTGAGCAATTTTGGCACGAATTTCGCGGCGACCCGACTCATGCCCAAATCATTGGTTAAAATCGAATGGCACGAGCCAATCGATATGTTTAGGTCCTCAGCAACTTCTCTAACGGTGATTCGACGATTGGCTAATACTATTTTCTTCACTTTATCAATGTTTTCGTCTGTTGTTGACGTGCTCGGGCGTCCGGCACGCTCTTCGTCGTTCATATCTTCTCGGCCCTCTGAGAACATTTTGTACCACCGATAAACGTTGCTTTGGTCCAAGGTAGCTTCACCATATGCCACAGTCAACATTCGAAATGCGTCCGCGCACTTTATTTTGTTTTTCACACAAAATTTGATACAGATTCTTTGATCCATTTTTTGGAATAGGCAAAAATCGAAGACGAGCCAAAACACATCCAAGCAAAACAGCTGTCAAAAATTAACTAAACATTCAAAATGGCCGACCTTGTCAGCATAAGTAAGGGACATGAGTACCAACATAACGCTACAAAAAAATCAAAAATCAAATATACGTAGCCAGCGGAAATTCAAAATTCGCGATACTTTTTGAACAGACCTCGTACTTTGAACATGGCCGCTTTTCAGCGATTGATTCATTTTGATTTTATTAATCAATTAACTAACTAACTAACCATCACGCCGTCTCCCCAGAGGGGTAGGCAGAAAGAATAGACCACCACACTGTTCTGTCCTGACATACTTCTCTCGCTTCCTCTACATTCATACATCTTGTCATGCACGCACGTCAATTTCTCTGACTCCTCACGTGACCGACATTTAATATTTAATTGATTTCGCGAGATGCCTATTGGTGGCAATGAGGTTCGCAACCCATCACACCCCGTCTCCTGTGGAGGCAAAAAGAGAAGGATAGGGTGCCGCATCGGTTAAAGTGTGACAGTCCATTCTTTCTGCCTATCCCTTAGGAGAGACAGCGTGATGGTTAGTTAGTTAGTTGATTTGGCCTTCCTCTATTTCTAGCTCCATTCACATCGTTTACATATACCTTGCCAGAGTCGGAGAAATCGAGGTGCGTGCATGACATGATGTATGAATGTGGAGGAATCGAGAGAAGTATGACAGAACAGTGTGGCCGTCCACTCTTTCTGCAAGTATTTATAAAAATTAAGCCAAAATAAATTAAGATACTCACCGAAGTTTGCAGGAGATCGATTTGATGCTGCAACTTGGCTCTTCTGACTTCAGCGGCTTCCAGATCTGTGAATTTCTTCTCGTTTGTCCCCCGGGCCAGAGTGCCTGGAATATCAAAAAGGTATTCACATATAATAATCTTCTTCTTTAGAGAGTATCTAGTCTTCCTAATGTGGAACCATCATTCATGCTTTCCTGGTATGCTATCCGTTAAAATAGATATTTTCTTCTGTTCTCAAATATTAGGTCCTTACATATGAAATTGGCGTTTTGTATGGGAGGAACATAAAGTTGATTTTTTTTAAATATAATATATTTATTTAATCAAAGTATGTACCATTGCTATCTATGCACTTTTGCCATCTCATAGGTAGTTCATCGATCCCTTTACTAAAAAACCATTCGGACGGGAATCAATAAAATCTTTGAAGTCGGTTTGGACTGCTCCATCGGAGTTGAATTTTTTCCCTTGCAAGAAGTTATCCAAATTTCGAAAAAAATAGTAATCTGTTGGGGCAAGGTCCGGAGAGTACGGTGGATGTATTAGACATTCCAATTGAAGCTCTTCTAATTTGGTAGCCGTCTGTTGTGCAGTGTGTGGTCTAGCGTTATCATGAAGCAGCAGTGGCCTAGAGCGATTAACCAGCCTCGGTTGTTTAGCAGCTAGCTTTTCCATCATGGTTTGCAGATGCTGACAATAGACATCTGCCGTAATCGTCTGGCCAGATTTAAGAAAGCTGTAGTGAACGACACCAGCACTAGTCCACCAAGCGCTCACAAGTAACTTTTTTGGAGTCAATTTTCGCTTGGGGCATGGTTTGGCTGGTTCGGCAGGGTTCAGCCATTGCGATGGGCGCTTCCGATTATCATACAGGATCCACTTTTCATCACAGGTAATGATTCGATTCAAAATCCCTTCATTATTGTGCCGGTTGAGTAATGCAACGCAGCAGTCCACGCGCGTTTGTTGATTTGCTTCACTCAATTCGTGGGGTACCCACCTTTCAAGCTTTTTCACCTTCCCAATTTGCTTCAAGTGGATTAAAACAGTTTTATCACTAACACCGCAGCCTGCAGCTAACTTGGACATGGTTTGCGATGGATCCGCTTCCACAATAGCCTTCAATTCTTCATTATCAACTTTGGTCTCCGGCCGTCCACAGGGCTTGTTCTGCAGGTCGAAATTTCCAGAACGAAAACGTTGGAACCAAAAACGCACTGTGTTTTCTTTTGCGGCACCGTCGCCATACACATCATTAATCCTTCGAGCCGTTTCTGCAGCACTGGTGCCACGGTGGAACTCGTACTCGTAAATAACGCGATATTTCATTTTGTAAACTGAGTGACGCAAAGAAAAAAAACAATTGAAGAAAAAACAAATGAATTATAATTTTAGAAACACAAATACTTGAGTAAATAGCTGTAAAAATTTGAATTTGGTATTCCTAACCAAAGAGAAGATATTTGAGATCAAAGTTGCCAGTACGGCAAAACGCCAATTTCATATGTAAGAACCTAATATATTTTTTTATGTTTCATAGGGAGAATAGACTTAGAGGAGTCCCACCGCTTTCCCGAAGCTGTTATAGGCGGACGTAGCCTTTCTTCAGCTTCGCTCTTTCAATCCCTAGGCCCGTCGCTCATCCATACGGGACTTACGTTACTGGGGTTTTGTGATTAAAGAATAACAAGAGGAACCCAGGCCACATTTAAACTACCCATTTCCTGGAACATGGATGATCAAGGTGTTTACAGGACTTATGACCTGTCATTGGTTGGGTTAAGCGCACGCTTTATGTAATTACAACATTCCCCATTCCACCTTTGTTATTGTGATCATGCATGACAAATTTTTGGAAGATGTATATATATTTCAAAATCCATCTCTATCTTCACGTGTCAGTTTCAGTCAGCCATCTATGTAGATTTGGTTGCACTTGTGAATTTTTCAAGATTAACCTATACAACCGACCCACTAACGCCATCTATGGAGAATGATTTTCGGCATTTAGCAAACTACCTTATTAACACAATGCGAAGGTTGTCGCCTTACATATTGTTGATGGTTTTTGATTGAGCTGTCTACGAATAAAATAATATTTTGAATTTCGCGCGAGTTAAAGCGATTTAATTCATTGTCTTATGTTTTATCATTACACAGATGAAGGGTGACAACCATCTGAACATATTCAAATAACGACAGATAATGAATCTCTTAATTTTTTTTACTTGTAAAACAAAAAAAAAACCATTTCTCACTTCGTAAATTTTCGATGTATCGGTTCTCATTCTCCAGCATCAGATGAATGGTCTGGACTTTCGTTAACTCCAGTTGACGTTGCTTTTCTCTCTGGAAGAAAAAAAAATCATATATAAAACCGACTATTAGGGGTACCCATAAGTACTTCTTCTTTTGCAACGATAATCTTAACTTGAAACTCCGACAAAGAATGATTAAATGTTATATATGGTCTGTTCTACTATATGGCTGCGAAACCTGAACTGTGAAAGTGAATGTAATGAACCAGTTGGAAGCGTTTGAGAATGCTCCGTATACCGTGGACCGATAGGGTCAGTAATGCAGACGTACTGCAGAGAGCCAGAGCCAATAGAGAGCTGTTGTCAAGTGTGAAAATTAGAAAGGTCTCATATTTGGGTCATGTGCTAAGGGGAGAAAAATACCACCTCCTTCAACTGATATTAATGGGTAAAATGGAGGGACGTCGGGGAGTTGGTAGAAGGCAGCTGTCCTGGCTGCAGAACATTAAAGAGTGGACAGGAATAACAAGAGTTCTGAACCTGTTCCAAGTGGGGCAGGATAGAGATGACTTTTGCTGTAGTAGCCAACCTTGGGGAGACCTGACACGGCACCGAAAGTAGAATAAGTGATGTCATTTTTTTCAATGAAATTCAAAACAAATTTTCTTATACTTTATTTAACTTTTCTTATATAAAATAATTCCCCATATTATCTATAACCTTCTGCCATCTTTATTTTAAATCATCCATGCCCTTCTTGTAAAATTAAGCAGGTATTGACTGAAAATAGTCTGAAAGGGCTGTATTCACCTCTTCTAATGAATTGAAATTTGATCTATTAGAAAATGTTCCAAAGAACGAAATAAGTAAAAATCAGATGGTGCGAGATCCGGCGAGTACGGAGGATGCAACAGGGTAACCCACCCAAGATCCTCAGGTTTTTCACGTGTCAATTTCGCAACATGAGGTCTGAAGAGTAAAGGCAGAAACATACTATTAACACGCGACATGGCGTGTTTACTCCCACCATCTAGCTCGTATGGATCGGGTGGCGTGTGCGCGCATGGCGTCGCGTCGGGTGTTCGTAGTGTGATTCTGTTCATAGAAAACAATACAATTTGATTCGACTCAACACGCATCACGTGGCATCGGGTGGCGTGGCGTGTTAATAGTATGTTTCTGCCTTAATGGTGGGTCTATTCACCAAAGCTGGCCTCTTTTGGTGCACTGCTTCATTTAATCTATCCAACTGTTGACAGTATAACTCTGCCGACACTGTCCTACCTTGTGGCAATAGTTCCAAGTAAATTATTCCTTTAAAATCCCACGCAATAACACATTTTTAAAATGCAATGACCGTTTAGGGGTTAAAATCTACACCAGACAATGGGAAAATCACACTGCCGTCGCCGGAAATCGAACCCAGGAATTTTGGTTTGACAGTCATAGCGTTTGCTACTCGGCCACGAAGGTCAAGGATCATGCCACGTTTCGGTCTTCCTCTATTTCTTATTCAGTTTACATCTTTAACATTTACTTTTTTTAGCATTATTTTTTTCCATGTCTAAATCCTTCCATTTTGTTCATAAAACTTCCATTCACACTGCATTCACAAATTGTATTTGCATTTCTCAATGTTTCTTTCTTGGATAACGTCGTGAAACTCCATATGAAATAATTCATATGGTAAATTTTTTTAGAATAGAATTAAATAAATATGTAAACAAAATGTAACCTTATATCGATGTGTATGTGGATTATTATAATTGAATGTTTAATTGTTTTTATTAGAACATGTTTTGTTTACATGCGTACTATTTCAAGTAAATAAAGCCAAATAAAATATTGCTATTAAATTCTTAATGGGTATCTTGTAGTTTGATATCAATAAAGTTGTCAAACGGGGTTGAGTAATGTCTCTGTGATTATTTAATCTATATAACACATTAAGTCTCATATAACACAACATCTCAAAGAACTTCACTGGCTTAAAAGTCCAGAAAGAATCCAGGATAAACTCTGCTGGACAGTCTTCAAAGCGCTACACGGAATGGCACCAAGTTATATATCTGAACTCTGATAACGGACAGCCTAAATTCAAGGAAATCCACACTTCGCTCGGCGAACTCCTCAGCAATAGGAAGATTAGTTGAGCCGAAGCGTTGCCCTAGCACAAATTTCGGGGATCGAGCGTTCGCGGTAGCCGGTCCATCAGCTTGGAACAATCTCCCTTCACACCTCAGATGCATAAATGATCCGACAGATTTCAGATCTAAATTGAAAACCCATCTTTTTCATATTTCATACCCAAGTTAAACATTTATACTTTGTTCTACTATACTTTTAAACCGATCGCTTTTTAAGCGGTCACATTTAGATTTTTAGATTTAAAACACGTCTTAATACGCCCTTGAGGTGATTACATCACAAAAACGGCGCTTTAAAAGTTAGCATATTATTATTATTATTATTATTATAAGGACAAGTGTATGGAAGAGCTGAAAGGGTTGGATGTAGGTGCCAAAATTAGCGAAGTGTCAGTAAGCTGTCTATTGCATCTATTGATAACCAAAACATAAATATTGTGTATATATGTGGTTTTATAACTTAGTTTTAGTAACTAAGAATGGTTCAAGGATACATACCCCGACAGGAAGAGGTGCCGTGATGGTGCTATGTCTCTGGAGTTTCAGCTCTACCATCGGTGATGCTGTAATGAGAGAGATTTCAACCTGATTAACAAACATTTTATTAATAAAAAATAAAAACTAACCAACAATCATACTGTCTCTCCGAAAGGGTAGGTAGAAAGAATAGACTGTCACACTTTAACCGATGCGGCGCTCCATCCTTCTCTTTTCGCCCCGCGGGAGATGCGGTGTGATGGGTTGCGAACCTCATCGCCACTAATAAGCATCTCCCGCGCACACAATGATCGTCCAACATCCACAAAAAATCTAAAACAAATAATATAAAATACAATGATATAAAATAAAAATAATTTAACACAAAATGTTCTTTTTAGTTGGTGCACATATTGTCTATTTAATTTATGTTCCATGAATCCAGTTTTTATTATTTTAAATTAGCAGTGATTAGGCACTTAAAACAAACCAACACCAGCAAGAACATTAAAATATTATAGAAGAAATTATTCAAATTGTCATTGGAACAAACAAAAAATTTATTTTTACACCTGTCAAAAATTCTTTATATAAACGAAAAAACTTGTATAATTTTAACATCAAAACAGTACAAACGTATTACGTGTCACAATTAACTATTATAAAGTGCGGCAACAATCAAACTGACCGAAAAAATTCACTTATACACGAAATATCTTCAAATTTACGGGAGCACCACATGAACCAAACCAAATTTTCAAAATCAGAACCAATTTTAAGAGAAGTATTAAAAGATTAAAATAAATTGGCAGTCCGTTTTTTCGAAGAGACGGTGTAATGGTTAAACAGTTGGTTTTAGACAGCCGGTGAGACTCACATCTGATGAGCTGGACAACTTGCGTGTGTTCCTCCGTCACCACCGTAGTCCCGTTGACCTTCAGGAGGCGGTCTCCTGTCCTCACGCCGGCCCTCCAGGCTGCTCCGCCCTTCACCACCGACTGTACCAAAACCGGATCGTTCCCTGGAAACAGACATTTCTCCTGTCAACTTTATAATAATAATTAAAAAACTTATACATGGAAAGCACTGTTCCTCTTCTCTTCCTCTCGGAAACTTTAGAATAAACCTTAAATCCTCCCTCTTCAGATAAGCACTCCGGGCCACACATCTCGCCCCCGCATTAAACAACTACCAAATGAACCTCTGTAAGCCAGAACAGTTGGTTCTGGTGGTCGGTAGATAAAACAATCTTACTAACCATAACACCGTCTCTCCGAAAGGGTAGGCAGATAGAATGGACTGGCACACTTTTCTTTCCCGACATATTTCTTTTGCATCCTTAACATTCATATATCGCGTGATGCACTGACTCCTCACGTGGCCGACTATTCTCTATTTCTAGTTTCATTTACGTTGTTAACATAATATATACTTTTTTACCATTCATTCTTTCCATGTATCCAAACCATCTAAATGTTCCTTTCATTATTTTGTTCATAACACCATCATTCGCACCGCATTCACTTCTTACATTTTCATTCAACACTCTATCATACACATAGTATCCACATATTTGTCTAAGAGATCTCATTTCTACTGCATTTATTCAACTTTCATCCTTCTTTTGGCAGTTCCATACTTCGCTTTTACATGAGTGTCAGTACAAGAACACCATTGTGCACTGCGTAAAACAATCTATGCTATTATAATCAAATGATTGAATTGAAATATCTTCATGGAAGTTCATTTTAAATAATAATGAAATAAAATTATGTTTTTTATAACTACTTCCACATGTTTTTATTTCGACAGGGACCGGTTTCGCCAGGCTCGCTGGCATCGACCGACTGGTCTGACCGACCGATTTGCAATGACAATGTCAACTTAAAACTAAGACAGAGGATGTTGTAGTCAGTTCTGTTATATGGGTGTGAGACATGAACATTAAAAGTAAATACAATGAACCAGTTAGAGGCATTTGAAATGTGGCTTCACCGAAGAATGTTCAGGATCCCATGGACAGACAGAGTAACAAACACAGAAGTCCTGAATCGTGCAGGAGTAAATAGAGAGCTGCTGACATTGATCAAAGTCCGCAAGATTTCATATCTGGGTCACGTTCTACGAAAAGAAAAATATCGCCTGCTGCATCTAATTTTGAAGGGAAAAATAGAGGGCCGCAGGGGGGCAGGGAGAAGGCGGATCTCTTGGCTGCGCAATGTGAGTGAATGAACTGTGGAGGAGCTATTCCAGACAGCGCAGGATAGGGAAGAGTTTACCAGAGTGATTGCCAACGTCGGGGGGACCTGACAGGGCACTTTAAGAAGAAGATTATTTATGCTATTATACTCGTATATTAGAACCACTTAACTGTGTGTATGAAATATCTTTTCAATACATCTTGTATTTTATGTGTAGGTTAGATTAATATCCCGATACAAGTGTTTAACACAGTTGATAACGAAATAAGTTCGTATAATTTGATTTTAATATGTTGATTCCATTGGCGATAATTCACTTGTGATTTGATCGATTAGTATATAAATTTACAGGCGTTAAAGTGAGATTGCGGCTTTTGTTCACCAGAAACACATACTTATTATAACCTTTGGCGAATTTTGTGAAAAACAAATTTAAAACACTTTTGCTTCTTTTAACACCACTTTATTTCAGTGTGACAAAGGATGTCAGTAAGCTGTCTCTTGTATGCGGATGACGCTGTCCTACTTGCAGACAACGAGCATGAACTACAAGTCCTGGTGAATAGTATGTGTGAAGTATGCATGAGAAATGATCCGATGATGAATGTGAATAAGTCCAAGGTAATGATTTTTGAAAAAGATAAAATCATGACAGTCTGCAACATTAGCGTGAATGGTGAAAATTTGGAGCAAGTGGATGAGTTTGTGTATTTGGGTAGTATGTTTACAGTGGGGAGGGATATTGAAAGAAGGGTTGGGGCAGGCAACAAAGTGAATGGTGCACTTAAAGTTGTCATCGCAAACAAAAACCTATCCAAAAAAGCTAGAATGACAGTGCACAATGGTGTTCTTGTACCGACCCTTATGTATGGAAGTGAAGCATGAAACTGGCAAAAGAAGGATGAAAGTAGAATAAATGCAGTAGAAATGAGATCTCTTAGAAGAATGTGTCGATACTCTGTGCATGATAAAGTGTCAAATGAAAATATAAGAAGTGAATGCGGTGCGAATGTTGGTGTTATAAACAAAATAATGAAAGGATCATTAAGATGGTTTGGACACATGGAAAGAATGAATGGTAAAAAAAGTATATGTAAATGGAACTAGAAATAGAGGAAGACCGATGAAAACGTGGCATGATCAAATAAATTAAATATTGAATGTTGCCCAGGTGAGGAGTCAGAGAGTTGGACGCGCATGCATGACACGATGTATGAATGTCAAATCAAATTAAATGAAATCAAATCAAATCAGTTTATTTTCTCAAAAGATATTAGAAACGTCGAATATTATGTCGAGGAAGTAAGAGTATAAAAACGATATTATGTCGAGGAAGTAAGAGAAATATGTCAGGAAAGAAGTGTGGCAGTCGGCTGATGTCGGGGAGACGGCTTGATGGTTAGTTTGTTTGTTATTTTAAAAAGTTAAAATAGCAGAACACAATGGTATTCTTGTACTGACCCTGTTTTCCTTTCGTTTTCTACACAATTTTCATATAAAAATAATCAGAAGAAAATTCAAAATAATCCAGAAACGTTCTCGGGCATGCGCAGCGTGTGCATTTCGATTTACTTTCAGAGAGTCAGATGTATTAAAAGAAATTAATTTGAATTACCCGAGACGGTCATGCCGTATCCTTTGTCATCTTTAAGGACAGTCACGGTCAAGGGCTGTCCCCCACCACTGTCCTGTCTCCCCGCACTCATCTGGAAACAGAAAAAATAAAAATCAGAAAAAATAAAAAAATCTCAGGACACGCTCTCCCGAGTATACCGCAGGGGTAGGCAGAGAGAATGGACCACCACATTACTCTATCCTGGAAAACCTCTCTAGCTTCCTCCACATTCATACAACGAGTCATACATGCACGTCGATTCCTCCGACTTCTAACATGACCAACCTTTAAATTTGATTAATTTGGTCATGCCATGTTTTCCTCGGTCTGCCTCGACTTCGTACCCCATTTACATCATTAACGTATATACTTTCTTAACCATTCTTTCTCCATCCATGCGTTCCATATGTCCGAACCAACGCAGCGATCCTTTCATAATTTTGTTCATAATACCTTCTTCTGCTCTACATTCCTTTCTTATATCAGCATTTGAGATTCTGTCGTATATCGTTCTACCACACATACGTCTTAGGGACCTCATCTCTACCGCATTTATTCTACTCTCATCCTTCTTCTGCCAGTTTCATGCTTCGCTTCCATACATTAGGGTTGGGACCAGAACTCCATTGTAAACGGCCGTTTTCGCTTTCATTGATAAATTCTTGTTTCCAATAACTATTTTGAAAGCTCCATTCACTTTGTTACCCTGTTATATACACTTATGTTATATACTGTGCATTATTTATTTTTTAATCTTTCTCTTCTTCTTCTTCTTCTTTCTGTGTCCTGTCAGGTCTCCCTAACGTTGACTATCACCCTAGGGAGTGATGACCTGGGGAAAAATATCCAGAGTGGTTTCCCCTTGCCTTCTCTGGAGGATTTTCTGTCGGGGTTACCTTCCCTTAGTTGGGTGTGTCCAGTTTTATGGCGTGGAAGCTCGCCATTCGTCCTCTCTCTATCTGCTATGGCACTAAGTAATATGTGCCACATTGCCCGGGGTTCGCGGGGCCTTTAAAAATAACTCTCGTGGACGCTAGAGAGTTGGACTTGATAGTAGTGTTGCTGTTGTAAATGCAACATGGCGCCATACGACATTTTGTAGGGGCATATTTTCTAGCAAAACATACCCCACCGTAGCCCTACTACCCTTTTGAACCCCCTTTTTTTACCTCTCTTTCTCTAACATATGTTATTTATGTATCAATTGTGTATTTTCTTTTGCTCTTGTATTACTATGTATGTACGGCGGGACATCAAGGGAGAGAAGCGTAGCTTAAATGTGGTCTGGGTCCCCCTTGGTTGCAAATATACATGTATTATTATTATCATTTTTTAACGTAAGTCCCGCATGGATGGGGGACAGGCCTAGGGAGTGCACGAGTGAAGCTGACGAATGGCACCGCTGCGCCTATAACAGCTTCGGGTAAGCGGAGGGAGCCCTCTATAACTCGGCCATATATAATAAAAAAAAATATGGCGGTCCATCCTCTCTGCCTACCACTCTGGGGAAACAGCGTGATGATTTGTTAGTTTAAAAAAAAGTATTGGAATTTATTCCACACAAATAAATAAATAAATGTTCAATCCTAATATTCTATTGCAGGTAATAAATAAATAAAACTACAATTATATCCTATGTCTTCCCCTCTCCATGTAAGCAGAGTTCACAAAATAATTAAGACAGTATCAAGATCAGCAGGGAATCAAAACCAGGACAGGATATTTAGGTACCACACTTCTAGAAGTGCTCCTTTGAGGCCGTTGAAAAACCTTCAGTTATACCAAAAAGTAAACGTAAACTATAGATCAAATTGCATTGGAAACAGTTGTGCAAACATGCAAAGTAAATATTGTTCAGTTTTAACAAGTCGAAAAATAATAACAGAATATAATTCTATCTTTTACGAGAGCATTGAGAACTATGTATGTGTCATACATACAAAATGAACAACCAGCAACTAATCTAATCAAATAAAATCAGTTTATTTCATTAATAGACATTACAAAATAAATTTTTAAGGTATCTATTGAGAACAGGTAAAATAATATATTGTATATAGTATACTACCAGAAACGCATGAGAGATGGTTTGACATAAGGAAGACAGGATACTCTCCAGAATTAAGAGTATTTGCCTTCTGAACGTACTTTCACTAATATGAAAGACGTCGATCTCCGAGGAGACCGCGTTCAGCAGACTAATTGCTCTTCCCAGCGGTGTCACCAGAGGCAGGTTGGTTCTGGCGGTCGGTGGGTAAAACAATCTGTGCTGTCGCTGTCGGAGATATCTATCAGGGACAAAAAGCCGAACACACTCCAGCACGGCCGAGTTCTCGAAATATCCCCTGAGTAATCTAAAGAAATGGGTTATGAGATGTTCATCTCTTCGAAGCTGCAGAGAGTTGTACACTAGTACATGTATATACGATGAGAGATCTAGGGATCATCTATGAGAATAGGCTGATTTTTCATGCTCATATCGAAAGGATTTGTGACATTGCACTGAGGTTATTGGTCTTCATCATTCTGACTGGAAGGGTTTTCAGAGATCCCGATGATCCTATGATCCCAGAGATCCGAGATCGTGATGATGATCTTTTCAAGGTTGTCCTGATCTCTCCGGGCTATGTATCCAAAATATTTCACCACTCTCCGAGAGCACATCCGCGAGAGTATTGCCTTGATACCGATGATTGACTGGTTTGTTCTTCTTGCCGTCCAGGGTATACGCAGCATTCGTCGCCAGCACCACATCTCGAAAGCATCAATTTTAGACATAATCCAAGACGCGCAACCAATACAAGCTCTGCTGGACGGTCTATAAGGCGTTGCATGGAATGGCACCAGCTTATATATCTGAACTCTGCATCAACGAGAACCTGAATGCCAGACAGTCTACATTGCGATCAGCTAAGTCTTCTGCGATCGGTAGATTGACTGTGCCAAAACACTGTCCTAGCACAAACTTTGGTGACCGAGCCTTCGCGGTAGCCGGCCCTTCAGCCTGGAACAATCTTCCAGCAGATCTTAAGTGCATTGAGAATCAATCAGAGTTTAGATCGAGACTCAAAACGTACCTTTTCAAATTATCATTTCCTGACAGGAAGGACTGATTGACTTCGTCAGGTGCAGCCCTTATACTAACTAACTAACCATCACGCCGTCTCCCCGAAGGGGTAGGCAGAAAGAATGGACTGCCACACTTTTCTTTCCTGACATATTTCTCTCGCTTCCTCAACATTCATACATCGTGTCATGCACGCGTCGATTTCTCTGACTCCTCACATGGCCGACATTCAATATTTGATTTATTTGATCGTGCCACGTTTTCCTCGGTCTTCCTCTATTTCTGGTTCCATTTACATCATTAACATACAATTTTTTTACCATTCATTCTTTCCATGTGTCCAAACTCCATCTTAATCCATCTTAATGATCCTTTCATTATTTTGTTCATGACACCATCATTCGCACCGCATTCACTTCTTATATTTTCATTCGGCACTCTATCATACACAGAGTATCCACACATTCTTCTAAGAGATCTCATTCCAACTGCATTTATTCTACTTACATCCTTCTTTTGCCAGTTCCATGCTTCGCTTCCATACATAAGGGTCGGTAGAAGAACACCATTGTGCACTGCCATTCTAGCTTTTTTTGATAGGTTTTTGTTTGCGATGATAACTTTAAGTGCACCATTCACTTTGTTGCCTGCCCCAACCCTTCTTTCAATATCCCTCTCCACTCGCCCATCTCTTGTAAACATACTACCTAAATACACGAACTCAACTATTTGCTCCAAATTTTCACCATTCACGCTAATGTTGCAGACTGTCGTGGTTTCTTCCTTTTCAAAAATCATTACCTTGGACTTATTAACATTCATCATCAGATCATTTCGCATGCATACCTCATACATACAATTCACCAGGATTTGTAGTTCATGCAACAATACTAAATATGTTTATTATTATTGTTATCATTATTATTATCTAGTTGACAAAAGGAGCATCTTCTACAGCGCCCTTGAGATGAGTAATTCATAAAAATGGCGCTTTATAATTATCTAATTTATTATTATTATAAAGGAGTATGGAGAAACAAGGGTTTGAACCAGTCTCATCTTTGTCTTGTTAGAGATATTTTGATAATAGGCTAAAAACTTACACATGATCCTTCTAGGCACTTTTAATTATTCGATGGCCACAAAATAATTGCCCTCACGTACGTTATGAAAAGATTTCAATTTAAATATTAATGCTAATTCAATCAACTAATTAAAATTGTGCTGTTTCAAGGAGGCATATGCAAAAATGATTTCTGGTCACTTAGCCATCTTGACGCAGTTCTCTAACATTCTCCTAATCCATACAAAAAATATTGATTTTGGCATAATGATAAGTCTAATGATTTTCAAAAAAGAAGAAATCATGACAGCCTGCAACATTAGTACGAAGTCGTATATAGGATTAAATAAATATTCGTAAAGAAATCACATAATCTTTATTTTCATAACATTTCTGCACATAACGTAAATGACAGATAACATTCTGACAATAGAAATGTAGTTTGTGACACATCGAATAGTAACATACTTCAGTGATAAAGCCTGGCTTCAAATCCATACAAAACATTGTAGATATCTTCTGGTATATATATGAGGTACGCAACCCATCACACCGCGTCTCCCGCGGGGGCGAAAAGAGAAGGATGGAGTGCCGTATCGGTTAAAATGTGGCAGTCCATTCTTTCTGCCTACCCTTTCGGGAGACGGCGTGCAAATAGCTCCCCATTTAAATAAAATTTTGAGGGTCTGAGTACTCCATTTGCGTCTATTTAACATCTATTATCACCTTTTAATGAATCAAACAAATCTGTGTATCCAAAATTAATTATTTACGTATAGTTTCAGTGAAAAGAACAAATTAAGTTGAAATACGTGAAAGTTTTAAATATAAAGTGCATCGTGTAAACGTCTCTAAACGGCTATTTTCGAGTCGAGACCTCAAAGATGGTTGCCACATGTGTGTCCGAGCGTCCGAGTGTCCAGTGAATTGTGTGAAGTGCAACAGGATGATTTATGAGGGAACGCCCAAATTCTTGGAAATAATTTGTGAACTTTTACTATGTGCCAAAACATTAAGATTGATAAAACGGAGCATCTTTAATGGCGCTTTATAAATTATCCAATTTATTATTATTATTATGGTAAGTTAGTAAGTTATATGCACCTAGCTGTAAAAATACAGAAGTGCAATAAAGACCCTTTTACATTTTGCAAGCCCAATATGAAGCCCATCAATAACATCTGGACGTAGGCGATTTCACAGGCACTCACCTACGGTACGTATAAGTGTAATAAAATACGGCGTGTATGATTGACACAAAACATACACGTAGGTCATTTCGGCGGGGTCATTTGCAACGCAACGATTTAAATTGCTTTACCTCGCGCGAAATTCAAAATATTATTTTATTCGTACACGGCTCAAACCCACAAAATTATAGATTTTTTAAGGCAAGCCCGGCTTCTCGGCTTGTATGGATGTACCGTCACTGCTTGAGGCCCTATGCACCACGGAGGTGTGACAGGACATGAAGAAGAATTACACTTGGTATTACAACACCAGTTTTCAGTTAAGCTGGCACTTAGCCAATTCAAATAGCTGCACATAATTGGCATTTGAATCTCAATCACCATCACACGGTTTGCCGCAGGGGTAGGCAGAGAGAATGGACTGCCACACTACTCTATCCTGGCAAACCTCTCTAGCTTCCTCCACATTCATACAACGAGTCATACACGCACATCGATTCCTCAGACTTCTAACATGACCAACCTTTAAAATTTGATTAATTTGATCATGCCATGTTTTCCTCGGTCTGCCTCGACTCCGTACCTCATTTACATCATTAACGTATATTTTTTAATGTAATAAAATTAAAACAAAATCGATTGTTCTATTTCTATTTTATAAACTAAATTAGAAATATTCAGAATGTAAAATACTAATTAATATTTAGTATTAAAAGTTGGGTCCATTTCGAAAAGTTGGATGCGATAAGTTAAGTAAAAAATATAATTAGAATCTTAAACCAATTACGAAATAATTACGATTGATACAATCGCAACATAAAACATTGAAAAACAAATGTAAACATTCTGTTTGCTTATTAATTACTTTTCAATTGCGCAAAACTTTTTATACGGATGACATCGGCCTCTGCGAATGTCAGGCAATATAATTCTAATGGGTGTAATAACGTAATAAGGATGTGAAAAATTACTATTAGAAGAACCCAGAACCGTTTCATTTACGTATAACATCAAAGAAAACAAAAGGAAACAACTCCAAAAAAAAAAGCACTGAAATAAAAGACGATCGACCTATTTCCAAAGTAGATAATTTTAAATTTGGAATAACTCTACGAATAAAATTGCGGTGATACTTCCTACTCAAATCTTATGTCATTTCCAAACATAGACGTAAACTATATAAAAGTGACATTTTGTTAAGTACTGCGAAACATATTTTAGCGTTATAGAATACACAAAGGAACAAGGAAGTGGATTAGATAGCGAAAAGGCGCAGTCCCCGACCATAATTTCATTATAATAATTTCAAACGCATGCAAAACACAGAAGTAAGAATGAATATTGGGAGTGACATTTCTTCAACAAACAAATTGCATAGAAGACGAACTAGCGCAAATTTCACTTGTCTCTCTCAGTCGCGGGCGAGTACCGTGCGATAGAGCAGGACGGCTATATTCACGTGCAGCGTTTTACGTCGACTGCAGCAACAATTCTAGGAAAACTTTTTAAGTGGCCAAATAACTTAAAGAAAACAACTTTTTATGAGTTTTACCTTTCAGCCTGTTAATTCATTTGTTGTAGGAAACAAATAAGAGCGTCGCTTTCCCTGTAGCTGTTGTTTTAAGCCCGTCACAGAGTATTAGCAACTAGAACAGAGTACTGTCAACCAGAAACGTGTGCAGTTATAATTAAACGACATAAGATTTTAACCAAATGGCGGAGATAATATCACAAGCGTTGAGGCGCGGTAAAATACGTACAAAATTGTCAGTCTACTTAAGGCACCGAATTTCGTAAAATAATAACAGAAACCTCAGAGCACACAACCAACCATCTTGGATTTTGATATACCACTAATTATCTGTCGGTAATGCAGAAAAGTTTAGGGAGATAAAAATAAATACTAGACAACACAGCTGACAGCAGTAAGTCCATCCGTCGCTAGATGGCAATAGTTATATAATGTTTTAAACTTTTTACAAGATCTGAAAAGTTTTCATTATTGATAAATTATACACTAATCGATAGCAGAAATAGTCGTTAATTATTTTAATCGTTTTATAATTTTAATGCAACTGCTAATTTAAACTTTAATTGGCTATTTCTCTTATAAAATGGATTAAAAACAAATCTAACCTAACAATTTGACAGCTTCGCATGGTTGTATGTGTTGTAATTGAAAAACGTACTAAAAACGAAAGCGACAAATTTGTATTTTGTTTCATGTTTTCATGTTTCATTCATTTATAAATTCGTGTTATACGAAATACGGAATTTGATTAGTTTATTTGCCTTTCGATCCTTGTATAATTTTAACATTCTATTTACCAATGCAATAATAGAATGACGTACTGAACTTTTCTACATATAAATATGTACATCGTACAACGCCCATTTTTACTTACTACATTATACATACAGTGGCACCTAGTTAGTTGGAAACATTGAAAAAAAAATACATTCTGCCTGTTTATTTTGTTAATGTAAATAAACCAACGCGTTTATTTATGAAAGGGAAGACCTAGATAAGATAAAAACTCAATTCATAGATTGGTTCAATTATACAATGGCTTTCATAAACCACCGTAGCTTGCAAAAAAATTAGATTTAAGTGGTATTGGAGCTGACATTTATAGAATTAATATTAAACCATAATGTTGTATTTGCGTATTTAGGTAACATGTTCACAGCAGATGGCGGAACGGATAGTGACGTCGAAAAAAGGGTTGGTGCGGGTAACAAAGTGAATGGAGCTTTAAGAATAGTTATTGGAAACAAGAATTTATCAATGAAAGCGAAAACGGCCGTTCACAATGGAGTTCTGGTCCCAACCCTATTGTATGGAAGCGAAGCATAGAACTGGCAGAAGAAGGATTAGAGCAGAATAAATGCGGTAGAGATGAGGTCCCTGAGACGTATGTGTGGTAGAACGATATACGACAGAATCTCAAATGCTGATATAATAAAGGAATTGTATAATAGAGCGGAAGGAGGTATTATGAACAAAATTATGAAAGGATCGCTGCGTTGGTTCGGACATATGGAGCGCATGGATGGAGAAATAATGGTTAAGAAAGTATACGTTAATGATGTAAATGGAGCGCGGAGCCGAGGCAGACCGAGGAAAACATGGCATGACCAAATTAATCAAATTTTATAGGTTGGTCATGTTAGAAGTCGGAAGAATCGAATTACTCCAAAGACAACAAAATAAAATAATAAAATTAGCATATAACATTGACTACCTTACCCCAACCATACAAGTTTACAGACAAACAAAACAAATGGACATATCAGACCTGACCAAATATGAGACCTTAAAAATTGTACACAGAGTGACCATGGAAAAGACAACAGACAGCAGCTACAAATTAACCAAAAATTTAGACATACGAGTACACAGACACTGGACCAGGAATTGTGACAGATATCACTTACCGAATGCACGAACTAAGACAGGACAATCAAGGATATTGAACAATGGACTGAAACTTTACAATGAACTACCTAAAGACACAAGGAATCTCACTACAACTCAATATAAAAAATATCTGAAACAATACATAATTAATAGTAAGATCTAAAAATGTAACCATATAACCCAATTGGGTTTTTAAAAAATAAATTAAATAAAAAATAAAATAAACAGTGCGTGTATGACTCGCTGTATGAATGTGGAGGGAGTTAGAGAGGTGTGCCAGGATAGAGTAGTGTGGCGGTCCATTCTCTCTGCCTACCCCTACGGGGAAACGGCGTGATGGTTTGTTGTTGTTGTTGCATACTTCGGTTCCATACATAAGGGTTGGAACTAAAACTCTATTGCGAATGCCCATTTTTGTTTACATGCCCTTGGTCTAGAAAGATAATTTGTAAAATGGCTTATAGAACAAGCAAAGACTGAGGCGGTGGCAGGAAAGATGATAAGATATGAGAATTTTGCTAATATTGAGATACAATTCTTTTATCTTTCACAAAAGGCGTAACGTGAGCTTTTTGAATTGAACTAACTATCACGCCGTCTCCCCGAAGGGATAGGCATAAAGAATGGACTACCACACTTTTCTTTCCCGACAAACTTATCTCACCTCAACATTCATACATCGTGTCATTAACGCACGACGATGTCTCCGACTCCTCACGTGACCGACATTCAATATTTGATTTATTCGATCGTGCCACGTTTTCCTCGGTCTTCATCTATAACTAGTTCCGTTTACATTGTTAACATATACTTTTTTTACCATTTTTTTCATGTGTGCAAATCATCTTATTGTTCCTTTCATTAGTTTGTTCATAACACTTTCATTCTAACTAACTAACCATCACGCCGTCTCCCCGGAGGGGTAGGCAGAAAGAATGGAACGCCACACTGTTCTGTCCTGACATACTTCTCTCGTTCCTATACATTCATACATCTTGTCATGCACGCACGTCGATTTCTCCGACTCCTCGCGTGACCGACATTCAATATTTGATTGATTTGATTGTGCCACGTTTTCCTCGGCCTTCCTCTATTTCTAGCTCCGTTCACGCCGTTTACATATACCTTATTTACCATTCTGTCTTCACTCATTCTTTCCATGTGTCCAAACCATCTTAATGAGCCTTTCCTTATTTTGTTCATAACACTCTCATTCGCACCACATTCACTTCTTATACTTTCATTTGTCACTCTATCATATAGGTACAGATTTGCCACACATTCGTCTTAGAAATCTCAGTTCTACTGCATTTATTCTACTTTTGCCAATTCCATGCTTCACTTCTATACAAAAGGGTCGGCACAAGAACACCATTATGCACTTCCAACTTTAGCTTTTTTGGATAGGCTTTTGTTTGCGATGACAACTTTAAGTGCACTTTCATTCGCACAACATAATATAATTATTTGAAAATTAATTCGAATGAAAACGCTTTCTAGAAGTTTTATTATAATTTACAAGAACGACATGTTTCTCATAAAATATAGTTAATACAAAAACACCGCAAAATGGAGAGTCCATCTTCTCTGACTAGCATTCAAAGAAACGGCGTGATTAGTTAGTTAAATAACTTTTAGGACGATAGCAGGCAAGATACTGAGAGATCGCGTAAGGAACACCAGCATAAGAGAGATAGGTATGTGAGGTTGAGGATATCATAAGATGGAGTAGACAGCGAAAAAGGGACTGGTACGGTCATGTTCAAAGAATGGACACCACCAGACTCCCCTATATTGCATTGCATAATCAGCCTCATGGGACTCGTCCTCGTGGAAGACCTTCTAAAAGATGGAAGGACAGCTGGAAATCTACCTCACGGGAAGAGCAACACTCTGGAGAACAGACCACATAGGTCTACAATAAGGAAGAAGGAGAAGAAGAAGACTTATTATATTGTACATGTAATATATTTATTTTGTATACAACATATATTGATTACAAAGTGCCGGGTCACTACGAGTGACCCAAAGAGCCATAGAAAGAGCCATGTTAGGAATAAACCTAAGAGACAGAGTCAGAAACGATACGGTGAGAGAAAAAACAATGGTCACTGACATCATCCACCGGGTAGCGAATCTAAAATTGCAATGGGCAGGTCACGTAGCCAGAAGCTCAGCTGAAAAATGGACAAGAAGACTTCTGACTTGGAAACCGTGGACGGCAAAGAGAAGTGCAGGGCGACCGCAACTACGGTGGAAGGATAATCTGAACAGACATGTCGGAATAACCTGGATGCAGTTTGCATAAGACAGAGTGACATGGAAGCGAATGGAGGAGGCCTTTGTCCAGGAGTTGACGGGAATAGGCTGAAGTGGATGAATATATTGATTCTCACATGTGAAAAGTAGCTTATCTATCGCCATTTTATCGTCACGTGAATTCTACACCAGACCAAAGACAGTGTGACAATCATACTGCCATCGTTGGGAATCGACCCCAGAACCTTCGGTGTGGCATTAATAGCTATTACTTGTTATTATTGTTTAACTATTTTATATCTAAATGAGTAGCCTAAATGTTATTTGTTTGTTATGTATCATTTTAGTTAATTATGCTGGAGAGGGTTCAGAAAAAATTTCTAAGGTCTACATGAGGGAGTATGGCTCTATCCCACGGCATTTCTTTTGGGAATGCTCGGAACCAATTGTCTACAGCTCCGAAGAGGTGGACATCTAATAACCCATTTCTTTAGATTAATCAGGGGATACTTCGAGAACTCGGCCGCACTGGAGGATGTTAGTCTTTTTGTCCCCGATAGATATCTCCGATAGCGACAGCACAGATTGTTTTACCTACCGGCCGCCAGAACCATCTGCCTCTGTTGACACCTGTGGGAAGAACAATTAGTCTGCGAACGCGGTCTCCTCGGAGATCGACGTCTTTCATATTGGTGAAAGTACGTTCAGGGGACAAATACTCTTGACTTTAGAAAGTATATTGTCTTCCTACTGTCGAAAACAAGCAAACAAACAAACAAACCATCACGCCGTTTCCCCGCAGGGGTAGGCAGAGAGAATAGACCGCCACATTACTCTATCATGGCAAACCTCCCTAGCTTCCTCCACATTCATACAACGAGTCATACACGCACGTCGATTCCTCCGACTTCTAACATGACCAACCTTTAAAATTTGATTAATTTGGTCATGCCATGTTTTCCTCGGTCTGCCTCGACTTCGTACCCCATTTACAACATTAACGTAGACTTTCTTAACCATTCTTTCTCCATCCATGCGTTCCATATGTCCGAACCAACGCAGCGATCCTTTCATAATTTTGTTCATAACACCTTCTTCCGCTCTACATTTCTTTCTTATATCAGCATTTGAAATTCTGTCAAATATCGTTCTACCACACATACGTCTTGAGGACCTCATGTCTACCGCATTTATTCCGCTCTCATCCTTCTTCTGCCAGTGCCATGCTTCGCTTCCATACATCAGGGTTGGGACCACAACTCCATTGTGAACGGCCGTTTTCGCTTTCATTGATGAATTCTTGTTTCCAACAACTATTCCTAATGTCGAACCATCACTAAAGCGTTCCTGGTATTATGTTGTATGTATATAATATTTTACCTATACTCAATAGATGCCTTAAACATTTATGCTGTTTGTAATGTCTTTTGAGTAAACAAACTGATTTGATTTAATTTGATTAATAAATAATTAAATAAAAGGTTAAAACAAATTACGCACTCCACTGAATCAATAAATTTTTAAGCTTAATTTTCTTTAAATGATACCTAGGTATGAATTACGCATTTGTTCAAATGATTTGTGACATTTGAACGTAAACAAAAGGTGTACGCTCTTAGTAAAAAATCGTTCCAAAATAAAAGAACACGTTTTATAATTTGAATTAAATTATTTTGCTAGGGTAAGTACCTACGATATGATTTTTTATTTATTTATGGAGATTTATTGGACTTATTAACAAAATTACTGAGACATTTAAGATTACTTAAGGTGTTAGACTAACTAACTAACCATCACGCCATTTCTCCGGAGGGGTAGGCAGAGAGACACATTGGCTCTGTCATGGCATACCACTCGGGATTCTTCTATATTCATAAATCGTACCATGCACGCACGTCGATTATTCCGACTTTGAATGTGGCCGCCTTTCAGTAATTGATTAATTTGGTTAAGCCACGTTTCCTCGGTCGTCCTCGGCTTCTTTTTCCACTCACGCTGCCTGTACAACTCGGCCGCACATCAGGATGCTGGTCTTTTTGTCCCCGACAGATATCTCCGACAGCGACAGCACATATTGTTTTACCTACCGGCCGCCAGAACCAATCTGCCTCTGGTGACACCGGTGGGAAGAGCCATTAGTCTGCTGAACGCGGTCTCCTCGGAGATCGACGCCTTTCATTCAGGGGACAAATACTCTTGAAAGTATCTTGTCTTCCTAATGTCGAACCATCACTAATGCGTTCCTCGTATTATGTTGTATGTGTATAATATTTTACCTGTACTCAATAGACACCTTAAACATTTATGCTGTTTGTAATGTCTTTTGAGTAAATAAACTGATTTGATTTGATTATCAAATATCATTCTCATAAAATAAAATGTACAACTTTTTAACCATTGTACTCTCATCCATTCGTTCCATATGTCCAAACCATCTCAGGGATCCTTTTTTTAATTTTTATCCATGATGCAGTCATCTGCCTTTCATTTCTTTCTGATTTCATCGTTCGGTATTCTATCATACAACGTTTTCCCGCACATTATTTTTAGTGATCTCATTTCTACGGCGTTTATCCTGCTTTCATCCTTCTTTTCCCAGCTCCAAGCTTCACTTCCATACATGAGGGTTGGCACTAGAACTCCATTGTGTACTGCCATCTTTGTTTCTGTGGATATATTTCTATTTGCAGTAAAGACTTTGAGTGCGCCATTTATTTTATTCCCATCACCAAACCTTCTTCTCCATTATTCCGTCTCTTGTAAACATGCTTCCCAGATACGTAAATTCGGTAACTTGGTCCAAGTTCTCGCCCATCGCACTTATATCACAAATCGTCATACATTATTCTTTCTCGAAAACCATCACTGTAGATTTAGACACATTCACCAGGTCACTCTTTTTGCATGCCTCATACATCCTTGACACTAAGACTTTTTTTCTTTCTCTTCTGTCAGCGATTAACACAAGGTGTTGTTAGACTGTGGAAATATACAGGCTTATTCTAGGAGGTTGTAGAGGAGATTATTTCCGATGAATTATGTCATGTAAACAAAAGTGAACTAGAGAAGTGCAGGGCGACCGCAACTACGGTGGAAGGATGATCTGAACAGACACGCCGGAATAACCTGGATGCAGTCAGCACAGAACAGAGTGACATAAAAGCGAACGAAGGAGGCCTTTATCCAGGAGTGGGCGGGAATAGGCTGAGGAAGAAGAATGAGACGAAGACATGTCATTCCCTTAACATTTAATAAAACTTTTAGTAAGCAGACATTTTCATTCGTATTAAATATTAAATTATTATATTTGGTTTTGCGACTGAAAGTGTTATGAACAAAATAATAAAAGGAACAATATGGTTTGGACAAATGGAACGCATGAATGAAGGAAAAATGGCCAAGAAAGTATACGTTAACGATGTAAATGGAGTAGGGAGTCGAGGCAGACCTAGGAAAACATGCCATGACCAAATTAATTAATTTTTAAAGGTTGGTCATGTTAGAAGTCGGAAGAATCGACGTGCGTGTATGACTCGCTGTATGAATGTGAAATAAGCTAGGAAGGTGTGCCAGGGTAGATTAGTGTGGCGGTCCATTCTCTCTGCCTATCTCTGCGGGGATACGGCGTGATGGTTTGTTTGTTTTATTTGTTTGTTGAATACTAATTTATGTAATAGAGTTTAAGGAAAGAAAGTATATGTTAACAATGTAACTAGAAATAGAGGAAGACCGAGGAAGACGTGGCACGATCAAATAAATCAAATATTCAATGTCAGCCACACAAGGAGTTTGAGAAATCGACATGCGTGCATGACACGATGTATGCATGTTGAGGTATCGAGAGAAGTACGTCAGGAAAGAACAGTGTGGTTCTCCATTATTTCTGCTTACCCCTTCAATGGAGTATGGAGTCGTGAGAGACCGAGGAAAATTTGGCATGACAAGATTAATCTAATTTTAAAGGTGGGCCATGCTAGAAGTCGGAATAATCGACGGGCGTGTATGACTCTCTGTACGAATGTGGAGGAATCTAGAGAGGTGTGTCAGAATTGAGTAGTGTGGCGGTCCATTCGCTCTGCGTACCCCTTCGGAGAAACGGCGTGATGGTTACTGCTGAAAACTCTACTGCGTAAATCCATTTGCAGTTATCTATTTGTGACGCAAAATTCATCACCCTTAACAAAAGATGCCATAATTTTTGCAAATAACGGCGAGCGCTACAGAGTCATGCTCAACGGATTAATCTTTCCTCAATTGGATGAATTAGGATTGGAGAACACGTGGTTCCAACAGGGTGGAACAACGGCCCATAGTGCACGAGCCACAAGCTGCATTCTGAGGGCTGCATTTCCGGGTCGCCTCATCCCTCGTTTTGGTGATTTGCAGTGGCCGGCAAGAATGCCAGATTTATCCATTCCAGACTTCTTTTTGTGGGGTTTCTTGAAGTCACGAGTCTTTGCAACAAGCCTCAGACTCTTGAAGCCCTCAAAGGGAATATCCGTCAAGAATGCGAGATCCTATCGCCGGAAGTTCTGGAAAGAGTGATGGAAAATGCCATAAATCGGGCCCGCATAGTCTTCAATTCTGGCGGCGGTTACTTGGCCGGTATAATTTTTTCAACTTAAACAAATAATCACAATCCAAAAGGAGAAATATATTTCATTCATAAAAAAAATTACAGCCAAAGAACGTCAGATGACAACTTTTGCGTCCCCCTATAGTATCGAACCCAGTTCCAAAGTTTGGATTGAATTCTCGAAAAATTATTTGATGCTTAGTCATCTCTTATCTAAAGCATTTAACACTATTTTAACCGATAACATTAGAATTTTTTTACGATCATAATGTTCATTAAAACGAAATATCTTCATATTCTATCTTGAACAATGACTGGATAAGTTTAACCACTTCAATACCGTAAGGCCACTGGTGGCCACTACGTAGGCGCACCACCAATACCGTAAGGCCACTTTGTAAAGGGTGTTTTTTTGAGAGGTATAATATCTTCTTCTTCTTCTTCAGCCTGTATTGACCGTCCACTACTGGACGTAGGCCTCCTCTCGCATTTTCCATTCTCTTATATTCTGAGCGATGCGCATCCAGGCACTTCCCGCATTTCTCCGGATATCGTCGCGCCAACGCAACTGTGGGCGTCCAACTCCACGCTTTGTCGTCCTTGGCCACCAGCACAGCAGTCGCCTTGTCCACTTTTCATCTGGATCGCGAGCGACATGTCCCGCCCATCGCCACTTGAGGGTTGCGGATCTTGATAACATCGGAAACCTTTGTCCTGACTCTTATGTCCTCATTTCTGAGTCTGTCCCGTAAACTGATACCCAACATGGCTCTCTCCATTGCTCTCTGAGTGACTCTTAGCTCGTTGGCACTTTTTTGTGACATTGTGAGGTATAATATATATCATATTAATTATATAATATATAATCACTTGAAATTTAATTCTTAAGAGTTAACAATTTTATTATAAATAAAAATTCAGGCCCATCACAAAATTATTAAGGACCAAACAAGTTTAGAGGACTTCCGAAATGAAGACACTGAGGACGATAACAGGCAAGACACTGAGAGTTCGCGCGAGGAACACCAGAATAAGAGAGATATGTGAGGTTGAGGATATATTAAGATGGAGCAGAGAGCGAAAAAGGGACTGGTACGGTCATGTTCAAAGAATGGACACCACCAGACTCCCCTATATTGCATTGCATAATCAGCCTCATGGGACTCGTCCTCGTGGAAGACCTTCTAAAAGATAGAAGGACAGCTGGAAATCTACCTCACAGGAGGAGCAACACTCTGGAGAACACACCACATAGGTCTACAATAAGAAAGAAGAAAAAGAAGAATAACTTTTGTAAAACACGATAACCATTTTTTTCACTTTTCACATAAATGTTTCGCACAGCTGACGTCTTTCTCCGGTTTACAAAATTTAACCGAATAAATAGTTTTTTTAATTATATCGAGGTAGGACGTCAACAGTTCGATACATGTTAATTAGTTAGAATGTTTCAATCCTAGGATTGGTTTGCAGCAATTTCTTCTATTCTTCTCTTCCATTCTTCCCTGTCTTGTGCGGCTCTTTTAAAATCTGCATATGATGAGCAGCGCACGTCCACCAACAGGTCCTCCAGGTACTCTCGGCGTGGGCGTCCCCTAGAGTTTGTCCCCTCGGTTATACCCTCCATTATGGCATGCAAGAGGCCTTCTTGTCGTATTACATGGCTGATCCATCTTGCACGCCTTTCGGACAAGGTCCTGAGCAGGTGCCTTCCTCCTTCGATGCTTTGGAGAACCTCCTCATTTGTAATGTGGAGGTTCTCCAGGAAATTCCTAATAGTCTTCTATAGGACCACATCTCAAAAGTCTCTAGTCTCCGTTTATCTCTTTCGGATAGGCACCATGTCTCGCAGCCGTACATCAAGATACTCCATACATAAGTCTTGATAAGGAGTATTCTCAGTTTTAGGTCTATATTATTAAATTATATTATTTTCGACCTTTTATCAAATGCAAGCCTAGCCTGATGTATACCCATGTTATTTTGCTCCCGAGGTAGACAAACTCCTTGGTGTTCTTTAGTGGAACTCTTGACATCACTACTCGCATCTGATGTTGCGTTCGGCCTACAGTCAGCAGCTTTGTTTTGTCTTTATGTATCTTCACGTTGTAGTTATTTTGAAGAATGCTTTGCAAAGTTGTTATGTTGTAATGTAAAAATTGCAAAAAAAAGGTAATGAAAATATCTCCATTTTTCGGTGTTGTTGAACTAACTATTTATTAAGCGAAACATGTCGTTCTCAATAATTATAAAAAATCCTTACAGAAACCGTTTTCATTCGTATTAATTATCAAATAAATATATTATGTTGTGCGAATTGTGTTGAAATGTGGCTCTATCGCCGAATGCTCAGAATTCCCTGGACAGACATGGTTACCAATACCGAAGTCCTGAGGCGAGCTAAAGTTGACAGGGAACTGTTATCAACTATCAAGGTTCGGAAGATTTCACATCTGGGTCATATATATCGCAAACAAAAACCTATCCAAAATTGTGTTCTTGTACCGACCCTTAAACTGGCAAAAGAAAGATGAAAGTAAAATAAATGCAGTAGAAATGAGATCTCTTAGCATGTGTGGATGAGAATCCAGAGATGTGTAAGATAGATTTGAATCATTTGGTTATGCAGATGACCGTTTAATCTATAAATTGTGCGATTTTGACGAGAAAGACAAAACAAGGGCTGATACTGTGCGATGTATTGACCGAGTTTCAGAATGGATGGCCGAGAATAAACTTAAAATAAATCCCAAAAAACAGAACTCATGTGGGTGGCCTCTCCTCGGCGACAACATCTTCTAGATTCTGACCCTTTGAAAATAGGAGGGATAGAAATATCTCCTTCAAAGAGTTTAAAGTTTCTAGGTGTTCATTTAGATGGCAATCTGTCTTACAATACGCACATATCAGGGCTTGTTAAGTCTGGTTTCTTCCAACTGAGACAGCTAAAGCACATACGGAGATGTTTACCTGTTGGTGAAGCTAGGACCCTCGTAAATTCTTTTGTAGTGTCACGGTTAGATTATTGCAACGGAATGTACGCTGGATTGCCAAATAATCAATTAAGCAGAATACAAAGCGTATTTAATGCTGCTGCCCGATTGATTATGGGGCATCAAAAATACTGTCATATCACGCCGCTCCTGAAGGACCTTCATTGGCTTAAAATCCGAGAGCGAGTAAAATATAAATTGTGTTTGACAGTGTTTAAGGCTCGACACCAGAGAGCGCCAGCGATATATCGGACCTCTGCGTGACACCCATGCCAACGGAAAGGCAACGTTCACTCCGATCAGTAGAAACAAGTGCAAACAACATAGCGATTCCAGTCAGAGCCAATAAAGCATGTTTCTATGATCGTGCTTTCAGCGTTGCGGGTCCGTTGGCGTGGAATAGCCTCCATGTTAGTATTAAGTATGAGGATAGTGACGTTAAATTTAAGAAACATCTGAAGACTGCACTGTTCGGTCAGTCATTTCCTAGTGCGCCCTTGGAGTAATTGATTTTACAAAACGGCGCACTTAAAATACAAATCATCATAATAATAATAATAATAATAATAGAGTGTCGAATTAAAATATAAGAAGTGAAAGCGGTGCGAATGATGGTGTTATGAACAAAATAATGAAAGGATCATTAAATCATCTTCTTCTTCTTCTTCGATGGCCCTACAGCCCATATCGAGCCTTAGCCTCCAGTATTCTTCGCCTCCAACTCCTCCTGTCCTCCGCTTCGACCCTCCAATCTGACACTCTTAACAATCTTGTTCCATCTCTCCCAACTTCATCCTCCCATCGCAGCCTTGGTCGTCTAATTGGTCTTCTACCACCTGGGTGCCACTCCAGCAATCTTTTTGGGGTTCGCGATGACGGCATCCTCTGCACGTGACCGGCCCATCTCAGTCTATTCAGTCTGACCTGTGTGGAGAGACTGGGAGCTTTGTAAATATTGTACAGCTCGTCATCATGCCGCACTCTCCAGCCTTCACCGTCATTCACAGGCCCCAGAATTCTGCGCAGCACCCTTCTCTCAAAAGTATCCAGTCGCTCTGCAGATTTCGCTGTAATTGTCCACGCCTCACACCCATAGGTCACTACTGTTCGGATGATTGTTTTATACAGGGTGATTTTGGTTTTCCAGTGTACGTTTCTTGATTTGAGCGCTGGTAGTAGAGAGAAGAATGTTTTGTTACCAATTGTGATTCGTCTTTCGATTTCCTTGTGATCTTCGTTTTCTTTTGTTATAGACGAACCCAGGTAAGTGAAGTCCTCCACCATCTTAGAGTTGTATCTGTCCTTGAATCTGATGGTTCGCCTTGAGTTATGGGTTGCATTCCTGGTTTGTTTCATTATTTGTGTCTTTTCTTCGTTTATCTCTAAACCCACCTCCTTGGCTGCTGTCTCTAAAGGCTCAAATACTTCGTGTATGGCTTCGTGTTCAAATCAAATCAAATCAAATCAGTTTATTAACTCAATAGACATTACAAACAGGAAAATGTTTAAGGCATCTATTAAGTACAGGTAAAATATTATAAAAATACAACAAAGTACCAGGAACGCATTAGAGATGGTTCGACATTAGGAAGACAAGATACTTTCTAAAGTCAATAGTATTTGCCCCCTGAACGTACTTTCACTAACATGAAAGACGTCGATCTCCGAGGAGACCGCGTTCAGCAGACTAATTGCTCTTCCCACCGGTGTCACCAGAGGCAGATTGGTTCTGGCGGCCGGTAGGTAAAACAATCTGTGCTGTCGCTGTCGGAGATATCTATCGGGGACAAAAAGACCAACATCCTCCAGTACGGCCGAGTTCTCAAAGTATCCCCTAATTAATCTGAAGACATGGGTTATTAGATGTCCATCTCTTCGAAGCTGTAAAGAATTGGTTCCGAGCATTCCCAGAAGAAATGCCGTGGGATAGAGCCACGGATAACTACCATACTCCCTCATGTAGAGATACCTCAGAAATTTTCTCTGAACCCTCTCCAGCATAACGGAATATCTCGCCTCGTGAGGACTCCATATCACAGAACCACTCTCGAGCCTGCTCCGAACCAATGCGTTGTATAGGACTCTGAGCACATTGGGATCCATTAAGATGGTTTGGACACATGGAAAGAATAAATGAAGAAAGAATGGTAAAGACATTATATGTTAACGATGTAAACGGAACTAACCGAGGAAAACGTGCCACGATCAAATAAATCAAATATTGAATGTCGGCCACGTGAGGAGTCAGAGAAATCGACGCGCGTGCAGAACACGATGTATGAATATATGTCAGGAAAGGAAAGTGTGGTAGTCCATTCTTTCTGCATAACCCTTCGGGGAGACGGCGTGATGTTTAGTTTGTTAGTTAGATCATTTTGCGCCATTCTGCTTTCAAGAGATGTCTTCGTTTTTACTCTAGCGGTGGTTTTCGTCACCACACTAAGGGCGCCTCCAAGCGGCGAATTTTGTAACTAATTATACAAACGATTTAATTTTTTTAAAGATGGACGCTCTGGCCGGCCTTTTAAAACAAAATCTGCAATCGTTGATGGTGCAACAGAATGAGAAGCTTCAAAATCATTCGCAGGTAATTCTTGGAGAGACATACTGCAAGATCTACCTCAAATCCGACTCCGTAAATGATGTCAGCAAGGTTATTTTAAGAGGAAGGCATATATACTACAAAAAGTACGACAGCGCACGCCTTTACAAGTTTCCCATGATGAATTTCCCGGATTTCACCGTGCCGAAAGACATCGTTAACGAGGTGTCGTTTTTTGACTCTATCGACGTGGCCTACGATGATTTCTCCCACTTGAAATTTGGCAATTCAACAATAAAAATATCAGAAGAACCAGTATTTGATAGGTAGGGTAGACCGAGGCGAATCGGATCACTTTTTTTTTGAGAATATTTAAATCATACTACAGTGTAATATATGAAACTTTTATTGACAAAATAGTAATCAGTAACAATCTAGCTATGCAATAAACATTTTAAAACTTAAAATGTTCATTAATTTTCCAAAATATGAACTAAAAACTTGAAAGACAGAAATATCCGAATCGCCCCAATTATCGGGGCGAATAGGATCGTACATAACATGTATAACTAAATTAAAATTTTCTTAACAAATCATTACCAACATTTAGACAATGAATAGTGAAATCAATATTAATAAGTAACACATAAATCATTTATATACGGGCCTTTTTTTACTGTTTCTAAAGTCTTGAAGAATTCGGACACTTTTTCCTTTTTCATGCCGTCAATTCTTGCTCTAAACAATCCTTCTGGTTTCCGAATAGTCAACTGCTTATTTCTTTCCATAAAGCGATGGAACCAGTCCTGACCAGCCATTCCTACTGCTCTGTTAAAATTTTGTTTAATTTTCTGACGTTCTGCGAATTCAAATGCATATTTACGAATCGCCTTGGGTGTAATTCCGAAGCCATGACTCCCTAAGTGCAGTAAACGGCCTGCTCAAATCTTTTCAGCAGTCTCATCTAAGGCTGGCTGTCCACCAATCGTTTTAATGACACCTCCGGAGAAAGTAACTCTTCTTTGTTGACTCGTTTTTGGTAATTCGTAAATCTCAGCAGCCCGACGTAAGGTTAACTCTTTGGCCGAGACTTTATTTGCAGCTTCTCTCATTTCTTGGGACCATTCTCCCGCATTAGTCTTTCTATTGTACGTGCGAACCATCTACAAGGAAATAAAAACGCATCATTATAAAACAAATCGTTTAAAAATAGTGATCCAATTCGCCCCCGATGACGCGATCCGAATAACCCCGTATTGAAGACTTGAAATAAATACTATTTTACACATTAACCAGTAATATTTTGCTTAAAAACTAAAATGTTTTCTAAAATAGGCCCACTCCCAATCAATATAAGACATACAATTAAAAGTTTTAACACATATCCTTAGAATTACACAAAGAAATGGTAAGCACCTACCTTAGATGCGCAGCAAAATTGTAACACACACAAATACCAGACGCGCTGGCGCGCATTTTTGACACTGGTGTACAAGTCGAATAGAAACCTTGCCAACAGCGGGAGCTGCGGGGTGTGAAAGGGTCGTAAGGCGCTAGTCGCTTGCGTTCCGCGTTAACGCGTTTTTCAAATATTACCAAATTTCTTATTTTGATCCGATTCACCCACCGATCCGATTCGCCTCGGTCTACCCTAAGTGAATCAAATTTAGCTTCTTCTTTTAACCCTCCCTTCCCTGTGATGGGTATCGTCTACACGTTGCTTCTAATAACCATCAATATCTCTATACATTTAATAAATACAAGGTTAAGATTTTAGGTATTCCTCCATAATATATTTACGCATTGATTAAAAAAAATAATATTAATAATAATCAGAATTCATCGGGTACATCGGAGGTATTTTGTGAACATCGGAAACAAAATTCGTAGCGCTGAGTACGCGAGACTATATTTGCATCTCACTCTTGCATATGTTCTAGCTCAATGTTTTCACTCTCGCCGCCGCGCGGCGGCAGTCGCTTTCGGGCTTGCAACCAGAGCGGGTCTATGCCCGTTCCGTGAGCGTTGCCAGATGTTTTTTTTAATGTTTTTAGCAACCAAATCTCAATTATTATAATTTTTACTTCAAGTATAATTATATAGGGGATTAGCTATGAATGTTCCTATTTTTCCGATTTAAAATCGCTAATTTTTTAACGCGTACTGACTACCCTACACCGGAACGCACGTTTTTATTTTAGCACCGTAAGGGAAAGGTTAATAGATCTGACAATCTGCGGCACAGGAATCTTGTCTCCTGGGATGATGAGGTCCAGTTGTCCCTCCATTTCTTAGGTGGTCTTCCAGGTGGACGGTGTCCGGAGGGGATTTCGTAAGTGGCTGTATATGCAAGTCTGTATCTATCTATTCTGGCTACATGGTTCCTTCAGTATCTTCTCTTGGATCTAATCTATATATAAGGTTCCCACCACCACCCGAGACTGTTATAGGACGCAGCGACGCCCTTTCGTCAGTCTCGCTGCACTATCTAGGCCTGTTCCTTGTCCATCCGGGACTTACGTTCATTTAATTTAGTCTTTTCTTGTCATCAATCAAAAGGGTGACAGACCACATTTAATCTATTCTTTTAACCTTATATATCTCCCGCGCGGCCTCACATCTCTTTATTATGAAATAAATTCTCTTGGATCTACTACTCAGAACGACATCCATCAACAGTCAGTATCTTGTTAATTGTATGGATATTGTGAAAATTTTTGTTTTACTGACTGATATAGCCATACGAGTACAATATTCGATTGGGCCGAGATAACCAAACCGCAGATCTAAAAAGAAGAATTGGACTAAGCTGGGCAGCTTTCGGAAACATGAGTTACATCCTTAAAAACCGGAAAATACCGATCAACCTGAAACGAAAAGTCTATAAGACTGCATTTTGCCAGTTGGTACTTATGGTCTTGAAACTGTTGAAACCAAACAAAACTAAAAACTAGCTAACTAACCATCACGAAATTTCTCCGGAGGGGTAGGCAGAGAGGATGGCTCGCCACAATGCTCTGTCCTGGCATACCTCTCGGGCTTCGGTTGGTATCGGCTCTGACCTCTATTCCATACGTCATGATGGGGCGAACGCATGCCTTGTATATATATTGACTTTACTTTCGGTTAGCGTATGTTTGTTCATCCATATGGTGTCGCGCAAGCAGCCAGCCACGGCTGTCCATTGTTGTATAAGAATTAATTGTATCTCAATAGAGACGAAGATGTAAATTGTTTTTTTTTGGAACAAAATGTGGTGGCCGAGGTGCTTACAGGACTTATGACCTGTCATTGATTGGGTTGAGTGATCGTTTTATGTTTAACAACATTCCCCATTCCGCCTTTTTTCTTATGACCACCACGTCTGACAAATTTTTGGAACTTGTAAATATGGTAGGATTCCACGCTATCTTTACATATTTAAGTTCACTCTACACTAGCGTCATCTATTAAGATTGGAAAGCATTAAGCAGAAAATCTTTATTAATGTACTGTGAAAGTCTCTGCAAATCATACAGTACTAGACTACGCCTGGAGATGTCTCTCTAATTTTATGCCTACTTGGACCAGTTATTTTATAAAGACGTTATTTTATGAAGACGTTAAATGTTTTCTGGGAACAGAATTTACATCTTCGTCTCTATTGAGTGTTATTGGTAAAATCTATGACAGAATTTTAATAGAAAGAGTAAGAAAGACGACGAGTGATAGAGTTTGGGATGTGCAAGGCGCTTTTATGAATGGCAGAGGATGCATGGATCAAATTTTTGCACTTCGTACAGTGACAGAGAAGTTTATGGCCAAAAACCGTAAACTCTTTTGTGCGTTTGTCGATTTGCAAAAAGCATATGATCGCGTAGAAAAAGGTAAACTGTGGGAAATATTGTCGGAATATGGAATAAGCACAAAACTGATAACGGCAATTACATCGCTATACACGGAAAGCACTGCTAGTGTCAGAGTAAATGGGGATCTTACAGCCTGGTTTGATATCAATAAAGGTGTCAAACAGGGGTGCGTAATGTCTCCATGGTTGTTTAATCTATGTATGGACAAGTGTATGAAAGAGCTGAAAGGGTTGGAAGCAGGTGCAATTAATCCTTATAAAATAAAAATAATAATAATAATTAGGCATAAGTCTGAGAGATAGAATCAGAAATGAAGAAATCAGACGCCGGACAAAGGTTGTCGACGTGGTGGATCGTATTGCCAGGCTAAAGTGGCAATGGGCAGGTCATGTTGCCAGACAGGGAACAGACAGATGGGCACCCAGAGTCCTAGGATGGAGACCATGGGACATGAAAAGAGGAATAGGCCGGCCTCAGAAACGTTGGGCCGATGATATTGTCCCTGTCGCGGGTAGCAGGTGGATAAGAGAAGCCCAAAGAAGAGAAAAATGGAAGAAATTAGAAGAGGCCTACATCCAGCAGTGGAGAGACGGCTGAAGAAGAAGAAGAAGAAGAAAATAAAAATAATTTATCCGCAATGGGTGAAATCCAGTATTTGTCTACAAGAATTTGTATACATTCAAAATGTTGTAAAAAGTATAATTGTTTGCAGATACAGAGTCACACATCACCTCGGCAAGAAACTGTTCTTCATTGGATATAGAAGTTCCGACGTAATCGTCTTTGGGAACTTGCATGCCGCCGACGTCAGTGATGCCAGCATCACGGAAGTCACAGGGGAGATGATTGACTTCAAATATGACATTTCCGACTTGTGTGTCGACCAGTACACCGGAGACATAGTGCTCTGCACGGTCCAAAGCAAAATATTTGTCTTACAAAAATTGCGATACGCAAATGGCGTCACCAACTTTGCAAACACCGTGTGAAATCATACAAAAATCGTACGTAATATAATTGAAATACTAAAAGTCTTTCGGAAAGTATCAGATCAAAAATAATTGCAGAATAAATGGTGTTCTTATGTATGGGAGCGAAGCATGGAACTGGCAAAAGAAGGATGAAAGTAGAATAAATGCAGTAGAAATGAGATCTCTTAGACGAATGTGTGGATACTCTGTGTACGATAGAGTGTCGAATGAAAATATAAGAAAGTGAATGCGGTGCGAATGATGGTGTCATGAACAAAATAATGAAAGGATCTTTAAGATGGTTTGGACATATGGAAAGAATGAATGAAGAAAGAATGGTAAAAAAATTATATGTTAACGATGTAAATGGAACCAGAAAAAGAGGAAGACCGAGGAAAACGTGGCACGATCAAATAAATCAAATATTGAATGTCGGCCATGTGAGGAGTCAGAGAAATCGACGCGCGTGCATGACACGATGTATGAATGTTGAGGAAGCGAGAGAAATATGTCAGGAAAGAAAAGTGTGGCAGTCCATTCTTTCTGCCTACCCCTTCGGGGAGACGGCGTGATGGTTAGTTAGTTAGTTAATAAATGCAGTAGAAATGACATAATGACATTACGAATGTGTGAAAAATAAGTGTATGATAGAGTGTCGAATGAAAATATAAGAAGTGAATATGGTGCGAATGATTGTGTAATGAACAAAATAACGAAAGGATCATTATGATGGTTTGGACACAAGAAAATAATGAATGAAGAAAGAATGTATATTTTATCGATGTAAATGGAACTAGAAAAAGAGGAAAGCCGAGGAAAACGTGGCACGATCAAATCAATTAAATATTTCTTCTATGTTCGCCATACTTTGTGTTGTAGATGTATTATATATATATTTTTCTTTTTGTATACTTTGTATATACAGCACTAACTTTGTAAACAAATTAAAATAAAATATCAAACATGTTTCGGACAACCCGGTCCTTCCTCATATATCTTTTGTACTTTCACTAATATGAAAGACGTCGATCTCCGAGGAGACCGCGTTCAGCAGTCTAATTGCTCTTTCCACCGGTGTCACCAGAGGCAGGTTGGTTCTGGCGGCCGGTAGGTAAAACAATCAGTAATCTTAATAAATGGGATAGAGCCACGGATAGCTACCATACTCCCTCATGCCTCAGAATATTTTTTTGAACCCTTTCCAGTATAACGGAATATCTCGCCTCGTGAGGACTCCACATCACAGAACCACTTTCGGACTGCTCCGAACCAATGCAAATTCAGAATGCAAATACTCTTAATTCTGGAGAGTATCCTGTCTTCTTAATGTGAAACCATCTCATGCGTTTCTGATAGTATACTATACACAATATATTATTTTACCTGTTCTCAATAGATGCCTTAAAAAATAATTTGATGAAATAAACTGATTTGATTTGATCTTTATAATATATATGTATTTAAAAAATATCTTTATAATATCACTGAGGAAGGACTGGGTTGTCGGAAACATGTTTGATATTTAATTTAATTTGAAACTGTTAATGAATAAACTTAGTTTTTTGTATAATATCACAATTGTATTTTATTTTACGCGACAGCTGTTTCATCAACCAATGTTGACATCATCAGGTGTTACAATAATTTATCAAATGTAAAATTTTCGTGATTTTTCGAATCTTTATGTGTATTTGTTCCTATGTCAATTTGAATAATTTCTTTGATATAACTTTGAAGTTCTTGCTGAAATTGAGTTAGGTACCTAAATATTTTAATTAAAAGAACGGTTAGTTACTATTTATAGGAGAAAATATTAAACGTGGAAACTAAAATAATAAAATAATAATAATAAAATATAATTTGAATAATTTCTTCAATATTATTTTAAAGTTCTTGCTGGTGAAGTGCCTAATTACAGCTAATTTAAAAAACGGTGGATACGTGTAACATAAATTAAATAAACACAAAAGTCCGGATCGTCCGTGTCAACATGTGCAACATCGAAAAAAACATTATGTGTAATTACATTATGTGCTAAATTAAAAAAACGGTGGATTCGTGGAACATAAATTAAATAGACAATATGTGCACCATCTAAAAAGAACATTTTGTGATAAATTATTTTTATTTTATATCATTGTATTTTATATTGTTCGTTTTAGATTTATTTTGTGGGTGTTGGACGATCGAAGTGGGCGCGGGAGATGCCTATTGGTGGCGATGAGGTTCGCAACCCACGCACCGCGTCTCCCGCGGAGCGAAAAGAGAAGGATGGAGTGCCGCATCAGTAAACGTGTGACAGTCCATTCTTTCTGCCTACCCTTTCGGGGAGACGGCGTGATGGTTAGTTAGTTAGTTTTACTATATTAACTGTCGACCACTTGAGTGGCCATGTGACTCGATGTATACGAACTCCTTACGTGGTCGACCTCTGTTTTGTAGAATATTAATTTTATTTTTTGGGAATGTCATTTTTATTATGTTTTTGAATAGCAACAATGAGCTTTTTACATCATTACATTTCGAGCAAAATCGAAGTAAATGGTATAGCTATTAGATTGATTCTCATGACATGTGATAGCCAGATAGATAGATAAAATATCGCCATTTTATTGTCAAATGAATTTTTCTCCAAATAAAGTGTTTGAATCAAACTCTTTTTATTTATCTGTTAATTATTCCGTTTCTCTTACTGTAAAAACAAATACACAAAGGGTTTTAAGTATAAAGGGTTTACTGAGAGCACCTGAGACGAAGGTCCTAAGATCGATTACTAGAAAAACTCTCCGAGATCGTGTCCGCAACGCAGACATAAGAAAAACTGTCGAAATAGAGGATATCGTCATATATTAGAAGAACCAGTATTTGATAGGTAAGTGAATCAAATTTGTCTTCTTCTTTGAATAGATCTGAAAATCTGTGACACAGGAATCATGTATCCTGGGATGATGAGGTCTAACTGCCCCTTCATCTCTTAGTTGAGCTTTCAGGTGGACAGTGTCCGGAGGGGATTTCGTAAGCGGCTTTATATGCAAGTCTGTCACTATCAATTTATTATTATTATTGACTTGTATTTTAAGTGCGCCGTTTTGTAAAATCAATTACTCCAAGGGCGCACTAGGAAATGACTGACCGAACAGTGCAGTCCTTAGAAGTTTCTAAGATAATCAAATGATTTTACTGAAATCTCTTGATGGAAGTTCATTTTAAATAATAATTAAATAAAACGATGTTTTTTAACTACTTCCACTTTTGTCTTTATTTAGACAGCGACCGGTTTCACCAGGCTCGCTGGCATCGACAGACTGGTAACACTATTGTAAACTTAATCCTTTATATACATACATACCACCCCTGATCTGTATGTATATAAAGGACTAAGTTTACAATAGTGTTATCAGTCTGTCGATGCCAGCGAGCCTGGCGAAACCGGTCGCTGTCTAAATAAAGACAAAAGTGAAAGTAGTTAAAAAACATCGTTTTATTTAATTATTATTTAGAAGTTTCTTAAATTTAATGTCACTATCCTCATACTTAATACTAACATGGAGGCTATTCCACGCCAACGGACCCGCAACGCTGAAAGCACGATCATAGAAACATGCTTTATTGGCTCTGACTGGAATTGCTATGTTGTTTGCACTTATTTTTGCTGATCGGAGTGAACGTTGCCTTTCCGTTGGCATGGGTGTCACGCAGAGGTCCGATATATACGCTGGCGCTCTCTGGTGTCGAGCCTTAAACACTGTCAAACACAATTTATATTTTACTCGCTCTCGGATTTTAAGCCAGTGAAGTTCCTTCAGGAGTGGCGTGATATGACAGTGTTGCCCCATAATCAATTGGGCAGCAGTATTGAATACGCTTTGTATTCTGCTTAATTGATTATTTGGCAATCCAGCGTACATTCCCATAGTTATAGCAGAGCAAGGGGGCATATATTATTTTTCCGTGGCTCTATCCCACGGCATTTCTACTGGGAATGCTCGGAACCAATTCTTTACAGCTTCGAAGAGATGGACATCTAATAACCCATTTCTTCAGATTAATTAGGGGATACTTCGAGAACTCGGCCGTACTGGAGGATGTTGGTCTTTTTGTCCCCGATAGATATCTCCGACAGCGACAGCACAGATTGTTTTACCTACCGGCCGCCAGAACCAATCTGCCTCTGGTGACACCGGTGGGAAGAGCAATTAGTCTGCTGAACGCGGTCTCCTCGGAGATCGACGTCTTTCATGTTAGTGAAAGTACGTTCAGGGGGCAAATACTATTGACTTTAGAAAGTATCTTGTCTTCCTAATGTCGAACCATCTCTAATGCGTTCCTGGTACTTTGTTGTAATATTTTTATGATATTTTACCTGTACTTAATAGATGCCTTAAACATTTTCCTGTTTGTAATGTCTATTGAGTTAATAAACTGATTTGATTGATTTGATTGATTGATTGATTTATGCCCCAAATTGCCGCACAGAGGCCCTTCGAAGTTCTCCTGTATTGAAGGCGATTCGTCTCTTAAATGAGGTTGCAGAAGAGGTAGACCTCTTTGGATGCAATTATGGCGATAACTGGCTTTTCCTATTCATAAGGTTCTATGTATATTTCCTTTGATATTATTAATTGTCGAGGTTTTAGTTTGGTAAAACTCCATTATAATAGTTATAATAATAAACGTGAATGTTTAATGGTTTTACTATGTTATTTACTATGTTATCCTTTGATATTCTTTTTTTTCACCCTTTACATCAATTTGGCTTGCGCTGTAATGATGTAAGGAGTTTTTTCAACAAAATAATAATAATAATAATAATAATAATAATAATAATTGTACCATTCCCTCCATGGTCCCTTCAGTGTCTTCTTCTGGATCTACTCCACTGAACGATATCCTTTATTTCGCAAGTTTTTCTTATGTCTACGTTGCGGACACGATCTCGGAGGGTTTTTCCAGTAATTGATCTTAGGACCTTCATCTCCGATGTTCTTAGTAGTCCCTTGGTTCGCACAGTGTCGGCCCGCATCTCTACAGCGTACGTCGTGAGGTCGCAAGCATGTTTTATAGATCTTGCTGTCGATACGCATGTGCTTGTTCTTAAGACTTTACATTCGTATTAATTATTTAATACGGAGTTTTACATCATTATTCAAGAAACAATAAATAAGGACTTATCCAACTTTCAAAAACGACGGCTCATCTCTCGAATGGCCTTGTCAATAGGAAAAGCGATAATTTCAATTACACATATGAATCACATATGAAACACGTAATAAAATAACATTTCATCGATAACAAGTGCTATTTTAAGATAACAAATGGTTACTGTGGCATAATTTAGTGGTTTAGAGCATTCGTCTGGAAAGTGAAAGGTAACATATTTGTAAATCTTAGAATATATTTGAAAATAATTAAACACGGTTTCGACATTGTCCACCTGGAAGACCACCTAAGAGGTGGAGAAGAAGATTACGGGTGGGACTTTTTCAGAGATCCCAATGTGCTCAGAGTCCTATACAACGCGTTGGTTCGGAGCAGACTCGAAAGTGTTCTGTGATATGGAGTCTTCACGATGCGAGATATTTCGTTATGCTGGAGAGAGTTCAGAAAAATATTCTGAGGAATCTCTACATAAGGGAGTATGGTAGTTATCCGTGGCTCCATCAAACGGTATTTCTTTTGAGAATGCTTGGAACCAATTTTTACAGCTTCGAAAAGATGGGCATTTCTTTAAATTAATCAGGAGATATTTCGAGAACTCGGCATAGGACCAACCAAGAGATCCGTACGATGACCCAGCAGCCCCTTATAACGAGCATTGTGAGAGCCGGTCGTCTAGCATGGATTGGGCACGTATGCCGAGCCGAAGAGACCAGAGCAATCAAGACCCTGTACGCGTCTAGACTGAATGGAGTAAGACCTCTAGGAAGGCTTAGACAGCGCCTAATGGACAATGTTCTGGCTGACCTGGCTAGGTTGGGCGAATCGGACTGCTGGGAGCAAAAGGCGCAGGATCGAGGAGCTTGGCAAAAATCATTAAGGAGGCTAAAACTCTCTCTTCAAGAGTTGTATTGCCATAGGAAGTAAAAGTATGTTCCTTTCTTTCGAAGGTGTCCAACAGTTCTGCCATTCTTACCGTCAAAGTCAGAGCCTCGCAGCTATACGCCAATACTGTCAGTTTTACGGTCAAATATTGCGTGATTTTTGTATTTCTATGGACCTTGCAAAACTTGAATATCGGTAGCAATGAGAAGTATGTTTTGTCCCATTTCTACTGCATTTATTCTATACTTTCATCCTTCTTTTGCCAGATACATGCTTGGCTTCCATACATAAGGAGCGGTAAAAGAACACCATTGTGCACTATCACGATGTATATGAATGTTAAATAAATACCTAAAAGAGTGCGTTTGTTCATCCTTATTTGCCTATGATCTGAAATTATTCCTGGAAATTAAAAATCCTGAAGACTGTCTTCGCCTTCAGTCGGACATCAATAATATTGTTGACTGGAGTCACAGTAATCAAATGCAATTCAATGTCTCCAAATGCGTTATGCTATCATTTACTAGAGCATTGAGAACTGTATATCATAGATACACAATGAACAACCAGCAACTGGCATATGTATCTACGATGAAGGATCTCGGAATCATCTATGAGAGCAGGCTGACTTTTCGTGCACATATCGAGAGGATTTGTGGCATTGCACTGAGGATGTTGGGGTTCATCGTCCGGACCGGAAGAGTTTTCAGGGATCAATGTGCTCAGAGTCCTATACAACGCATTGGTTCGGGGCAGGCTCGAAAGTGGTTCTGTGATATGGAGTCCTCACGAGGCGAGATATTCCGTTATGCTGGAGAGGGTTCAGAAAAAATTTCTGAGGTATCTCTACATGAGGGAGTATGGTAGCTATCCGTGGCTCTATCCCACGGCATTTCTTCTGGGAATGCTCGGAACCAATTCTTTACAGCTTCGAAGAGATGGACATCTAATATCCCATTTCTTTAGATTAATTAGGGGATACTTCGAGAACTCGGCCGTACTGGAGGATGTTGGTCTTTTTGTCCCCGATAGATATCTCCGACAGCGACAGCACAGATTGTTTTACCTGCCGGCCGCCAGAACCAATCTGCCTCTGGTGACACCGGTAGGAAGAGCAATTAGTCTGCTGAACGCGGTCTCCTCGGAGATCGACGTCTTTCATGTTAGTGAAAGTACGTTCAGGGGGCAAATACTATTGACTTTAGAAATTATCTTGTCTTCCTAATGTCGAACCATCTCTAATGCGTTCCTGGTACTTTGTTGTATTATTTTTATGATATTTTACCCGTACTTAATCATTTTCTTAAACATTTTTTTTTCGCATTTTTACATTTTACATTTTTACATTTTCCCGCCTTAAATATTTTCCTGTTTGTAATGTCTATTGAGTTAATAAACTGATTTGATTTGATTTGATTTGATCTCTGTAAACTCCTTGATCGGAAATTGTTATAATTTTTAAATACCCTACTTCGATTATAAATAACTAACTAACCATCACGCCGTCTCCCAGAAGGTGTAGGCAGAAAGAATGGACTGCCGCACTCAAAATACATACTTCGTGTCATGCACGCGCGCCGATTTCTCCGACTCCTCATTTGATCGTGCCACGTTTTCCTCGGTCTTCCTACATTTCTAGTTCCATTAACACCGTTTACATATAATTTTTTACCATTCTTACTTCATTCATTCTTTCCATTTGTCCAAACCATCTTAATGATCCTTTCATTATTTTGTTCGTAACACCATCATTCGCACCGCATTCGCTTCTTAAATTTTCATTCGACACTCTATCATACACAGAGTATCCACACATTCGTCTAAGACATAGGTTTCCAATCTTTTCTGGGCCACCGCCCCCTTTAAGAAAAATAAACGTTTAACGCCCCCTCCCATAAAAGTTATTAAAAAAAAGGGAAAATGTTTATACAATACATTCTCGTACAATAACAAAATAAACCAATATTTAAGTTTAATTTGCTTTATTAGTACCTACGTGATTAGCGTGTTTTTTTTGTCTTTTAAGACTATATTTTTTTATCTGCCCACGCTCTCTATTTTTTCTGGGTCTTCTACTGCCCCCCTGAAAGTCTCAAACGCCCAAAAGGGGGCGTTATCGCCCGCTTTGAGAACCTAGGGTCTAAGACAGTGATTCCCAGAGTGGTCTATACAGACCCCCAGGGGTCCACGACAACTTGCAGGGGGTCCACGACAGTAGCAAAAAAAAATTGGGGGATAAATAGACCTGTTTGGAGAGACTGGGAGCTTTGTAAATATGGTACAACTCGTCATTATGCCGGACTCTCCAGCCTCCACCGTCATTCACAGGCCCCAGAATTCTGCGCAGCACCCTTCTCTCAAAAGTATCCAGTCGCTCTGCCGATTTCGCTGTCATTGTCCACGCCTCACATCCATAGGTCACTACTGTTCGGATGATTGTTTTATACAGGGTGATTTTGGTTTTCCAGTGTACGTTTCTTGATTTAAGCGCTGGTAGTAGAGAGAATAATGTTTTGTTACCAATTGTGATTCTTCTTTCGATTTCCTTGTGATGAATTCAGGGGCTACACAAGATAAAAAAATCTGCAAGGGGTCTACGGGACAATTTTTTTTTGGCAACCTCTGGTCTAAGATATCTCATTTCTACTGCATTTATTCTACTTTCATCATTCTTTTGCCAGTTTCATGCTTCGCTTCCATACACAAGGGATACAATTATTTTACAATTCAAGCGATAGATTATTTTACAATTCAAACGAATTCGTTTGTTTTGCAATGTTTCAAAAAACATTTCCTGCCACAGATATGATAAATATTAATTGTTTATTATTTCGTTTATTAATACAGATTACCTTAATCTTTATGTTACGTTAATTCTTAAAACCCTTATCCATTACTATCGCAAAATTTTAATTCATATTTTGATAAGTATTTGCACCGGACGGTAAGAGTACGATAAATTTATAGATTCACTTTTTATAGATTCACAAAGAAGACAAACATATTATGTATTAGTTCTGTGAATTAATAATTTTTCATATACGAATAAAAAACTAAAGTTTATCTGTGGAATTTAATATTAATAATGTAAGTACCAATGAAAATTTTATAATAACTAATTAATATCAACGAAAACCTTTGTTTTCTAGAGGTTTTATTATATTTCATTAGAATGACATATTATATTTCGCCGAAGCAAACAAACAAACAAACAAACAACAACAACAAACCATCACACCGTTTCCCCGCAGGGGTAGGCAGAGAGAATGGACCGCCACACTACTCTATCCTGGCACACCTCTCTAGCTTCCTCCACATTCATACATCGAGTCATACACGCACGTCGATTCTTCCGGCTTCTGACATGACCAACTTTTAATATTTGATTAATTTGGTCATGCCATGTTTTCCTCGGTCTACCTCGACTCCTTACTCCATTTACATTGTTAACGTATACTTTTTTAACCATTCTTTCTTCACCCATGCCCTCCATATGTCCGAACCAATTTTTCATTTAATTTATTTTAACAAAAATTACAAACATTACAGACATATTTCCAGATCGTTTGCAATTACATTATGAGAATTTAAAAGAGAAGCATAAAAAAAATACAAACAAGTTTAAGTAATAATTAAATAAAACGATGTTTTTTAAAAATTAGAAAGAATCATAACATTGATATTGCATCCCTGAGGCAACTCACACTATCACGAAATATGTCCACCTCCGAGGCGACCCGATTAAGCAATAATATTGCCCTACTCACAGGCATAACCATTGGCAGGTTGGTTCTGCAGCGTGGCAAATAAAACAATCTGTGCTGTCTTTGACGAAGGGACAAATAGACCTACATCACTCAGGACCAACCATCACGCCGTTTCCCCGCAGGGGTAGGCAGTAGAATGGACCGCCACACTACTCTATCCTGACAAACCTCTCTAGCTTCCTCCACATTCATACAACGAGTCATACACGCACGTCGATTCCTCCAACTTCTAACATGACCAACCATAAAAATTTGATTAATTTGGTCATGCCATGTATTCCATTAGCATCATTAACAAATACTTTTTTAACCATCCTTTCTCCATCCATCCGTTCCATATGTCCGAACTATCGCAGCGATCCTTTCATAATTTTGTTCATAATAATTTCTTCCGCTCTACATTCCTTTCTTATATCAGCATTTGAGATTCTGTCGTACATCGTTCTACCGCACATACGTCTTAGGGACCACAAACATTAGGGTTGGGACCAGGACTCAACTGTGAACGGCCGTTTTCGCTTTCATTGATAAATTCTTGTTTCCAATAACTTTTTTTAAAGCTCCATTCTCTTTGTTACCCGCACCAACCCTTCTTTCGACGTCACATCCGTAATTATTATCCGATATTAAAAAAAAAACAAGTAAACAAAGTTTTACACTTTGTAAATATATAATAAAAACTAAACAGAGAGAGAGACTTATAAAAAAAACGTATTTAAAAATGGATACAATGCAAAGGAATAATACATTGGTATTATGTATCATCGAAAACGCACTTAGTCATGTCAATCCACTATAAGCTCGGATATTATTTATTAAACCATTATATAAAATGTAGTTAATAGATCAATATACCATTTTTTAATAAACTCTTCTGTGCGTTTGTCGATTTGCAAAAAGCATATGATCGCGTAGATAGAGGTAAACTGTGGGAAATATTGTCGGAATATGGAATAAACACAAAACTGATCACGGCAATTACATCGCTGTACACAGAAAGCACTGCTAGTGTCAGAGTAAATGGGGATCTTACAGCCTGGTTTGATATCAATAAAGGTGTCAAACAGGGGTGTGTAATGTCTCCATGGTTGTTTAATCTATATATGGACAAGTGTATGAAAGAGCTGAAAGGGTTGGAAGCAGGTGCGAAAATGGAAGATGTTTCAGTAAGCTGTTTGTTGTATGCGGACGACGCTGTGCTACTTGCAGACAACGAGCACGAACTGCAAGCCCTGGTGTCTAGGATGTATGAGGTATGCAAGCGATACGATTTGATGATGAATGTGAATAAGTCTAAGGTAATGATTTTCGAAAAAGAAGGAAGCATGACAGTGTGCAACATTAGTGTAAACGGTGAAAATCTGGAACAAGTGGATGAATTTGTTTATTTAGGAAGTATGTTTACAAAGGATGGGAGGGTGGAGAAGGATATTGAAAGAAGGGTTGGGGCAGGCAACAGAATAAATGGTGCACTTAAAGTTGTCATCGCAAACAAAAGCCTATCCAAAAAAGCTAAGATGGCAGTGCGCAATGGTGTTCTTGTGCCGACCCTTATGTATGGAAGTGAAGCATGGAACTGGCAAAAGAAGGATGGAAGTAGAATAAATGCAGTAGAAATGAGATCTCTAAGACGAATGTGTGGCAAATCTGTTTATGATAGAGTGACAAATGCAAGTATAAGAAGTGAATGTGGTGCGAATGAAAGTGTTATGAACAAAATAAGGAAAGGGTCATTAAGATGGTTTGGACACATGGAAAGAATGAGTGAAGACAGAATGGTAAAGAAGGTATATGTGCTAGAAATAGAGGAAGGCCGAGGAAAACGTGGCACGATCAAATCAATCAAATATTTAATGTCGGTCACGTGAGGAGTCGGAAAAATCGACGTGCGTGCATGACAAGATGTATGAATGTAGAGGAAGCGAGAGACGTATGTCAGGACAGAACAGTGTGGCGTTCCATTCTTTCTGCCTACAACTCCGGGGAGACGGCGTGATGGTAAGTTAGTTAGTTAGTTAGTAAAATCGTTTATAAACTTAACAATTGGTTTCTTAGCAATACTTAATTGGAGCTACTTTGAATTATATAATTTCATTTAGTATTCCTTAAATGATGTAAACATTACAGCCAACTATTTCATTTCATAATGAGTTCCAGGAAACGATTCATATCTCTAGGCTCTTCCCAATAACTATTTTTTCTTTAGTTTTGAAATATCGCACGCTGAAAACAAAAGTGACACTAAACGAAATTTTATGATATTGAGTTACAGCTAGATTTAGAATCTACCGAAAAAACTACGTCGTCTCCAAAGATCCGTTTCCTAATATCTCACTTAGATATGGTTTGATGTCAGCATGTGTCACTTCATACTTCTAGGTTTTGTGCTTGTTCGTAAGTGCAAAAGTGACACATTTTGTTTAGTGTCGGTTTTGTCGTAACTTTTCGTGAATTAATTATAAATAAGTGAATCCAACAGTGACAAATTTTGAATAGTGCCGCTTATTACCTCAATTGTGTGAGGTTATACCAATAAACGGCACTATGTGTTTAATGCCAAAAAGGTTTTTCCAGATAGACTTTTCAAACAAAGTTGTGAGTATAGCTGTAAGCTAAAATGCTTAGAAAAGGTATCAGAAATATGTATACAAAAACTATTTGAAAGTTACTGGGACACGGCTTCAATTGAAAGACAAAGAGAGTACATTACTCTTAATATTGAAAACATAACCCCCAAATATCAATACAAAAAAATAATTCCACTAGAAATCCAAAAAACGCTTTTCACCAAGTCAACGGCACCAAAATTATAGTCGGTAAAAATTTCGTCAAAAATACTTCGGATATTACTGACAGCTGTATCAGGACTGTTTTGCAAAAGAAAGGTGAATTAACTGGTGTAATAGAAGGAGAAAGGAGAGGAAAGCATCAGAAGCATAAAAAATTGGTAGATTATTTGATTGAAAGAGTTAAAAGTCATATAAACAGCATTCCGCGTATCGAAAGTCATCACTTTCGTCAACAAACCACCAGAGAATTCATAGTTGGAGTAAAAACTGTGGTAGACCTATATTAAGACTATAAAAAAGACTGCAAAAAGAATGGATTACCTTGGGTTATTGGAGCTTGCTTTATTTGTGCCCAAGAAAGACCAATGCGAACAATCCACAATTTACAAGTTGTCTATTGGTTCTCAAAGGGAAGCTCTGGAGGAAGATTATGAAAAACATTAAAAAGAGAAAGAAAGAAGCCGAGAAGAAAAGGCAAGCGATAAAGAAAAAGTGCTATCGTTATATGCTATGACTTGCAAGCAGTAGTGCCAGTCCCAAATGGCGAAGTATTGACTTATTATTATAAGTCTCAAATAAACTGTTTCAACTTTACCATCTCAGAACTAAAATCTGACAAAACCGAATGCTACTTTTGGGATGAATCTCAAGGAAATCGTGGAGCAAACGAAATAGGGAGCTGTGTTTTGAAGTTTTTGCAAAAAAAGGCTTCAGTTGCTAGTGACGATCTTGACATAGTTTTCTGTTCGGATAACTGCTGTGGCCAGCAGAAAAATCAGCTCATCATTGGCATGTACGAGTACATCTACCCAGCCTCATAGATGCAGGCTTGATTCCAAAGTACTATAGTTCCTATTATGATAACATTTTCAACTAAATTTTAAACGCTTTTAAGTGCATAAGTGTTATGTTAAGAGTTTGGTACTCTCAAAGTACACAAAAAGACTGACGACCTTACCTCAATTTTTTTTGTTGTGTTTTTTTTTTATAATACAGACTATATTTGTTATTTTTGTCGATTTTTAAATAATGCGCCTGATAATTAAGTATTTGAATTAATTTTTTTGTTCTTTAAAAAACCTTCAAAATGTTTCTTAAGTATTTTTTTGTACCTATGTATAAGTTTATTTGAATAATGTAATTTTGTAATAGTTTAATGGTTAAGCAGCCAAAAATTTTTTTTTTTATTTATTATTCTTACATCAATTTGTCTTATTTCTATGATTTTCATTGATTTAATTAATAAGGTAGATTATTATTAAGGGGTCGTATAGGGCACTAAGCAAAACAATAGTTGACAAAGTGAGAACAAAAGTGGCACTATGCTGAACTTTTTTTTAATATTTTTTTTTTGCCAAACCTACTTATTAACCTAATTAAAATCAACTAGATTCTGATAGAATAATATCTAAACTAAAATATAAAACAACAACATTAAATATATTTCAACTCACAGTCAAGTTATTGACCTCACAAAAATCATAAAAACTTTAAATGACCGTACTGAAAAATTGAGATTTTTGTATAGTGTCACTTTTGTTTTCAACGTGCGATATGTTAAATCGTTTTATAAACTGAACATTCGTTTTCTAGAAATACTTTAATAATGAGCTGCCTCAAATAACTAATTTTATTTATATAATTGCATTTAGTATTCCTTAACGAGGTAAAAAATTTCATAATCAGTTCCAGGATACACTTTCTATTTTCTGGACTCCCCTCAATAATTATCTTTTCCGTTGTATAAAGCCACATCATTGTTAATTTGCCATACTATGCTCCACTCAATAGAGAAGTAGTTATCCATGGCTCCACCAATAGAGTGGTACCACTCAATAGAGTGGTACCACTCAATAGAGTGGTAGTCATCCATGGCTCTATCCCACGGCATTTCTTTTGGGAATGCTCGGAACCAATTCTCTACAGCTTCGAAGAGATGGACATCTAATAACCCATTTCTTCAGATTAATTAGGGGATACTTCGAGAATGTTAATAAGTCCAAGGTAATGATTTTTGAAAAGGAAGAAACCATGACAGTCTGCAACATTAGCGTGAATGGTGAAAACTTGGAGCAAGTAGTTGAGTTTGTGTATTTAGGTAGTATGTTTACAAGAGATGGGAGAGTGGAGAGGAATATTGAAAGAAGGGTTGGGGCAGGCAACAAAGTGAATGGTGCACTTAAAGTTGTCATCGCAAACAAAAACCTATCCAAAAAAACTAGAATGGCAGTGCACAATGGTGTTCTTCTACCGACCCTTATGTATGGAAGCGAAGCATGGAACTGGCAAAGGAAGGATGAAAGTAGAATAAATGCAGTAGAAATGAGATCTCTTAGACGAATGTGTGGATATTCTGTGTATGATAGAGTGTCGAATGAAAATATAAGAAGTGAATGCGGTGCGAATGATGGTGTCATGAACAAAATAATGAAAGGATCATTAAGATGGTTTGGACATATGGAAAGAATGAATGAAGAAAGAATGGTAAAAAAATTATATGTTAATGATGTAAATGGAACCAGAAATAGAGGAAGACCGAGGAAAACGTGGCACGATCAAATAAATCAAATATTGAATGTCGGCCATGTGAGGAGTCAGAGAAATCGACGCGCGTGCATGACACGATGTATGAATGTTGAGGAAGCGAGAGAAATATGTCAGGAAAGAAAGGTGTGGCAGTCCATTCTTTCTGCCTACCCCTTCGGGGAGACGGCGTGATGGTTAGTTAGTTAGTTAGTTACTTCGAGAACTCGGCCGTACTGGAGGATGTTGGTCTTTTTGTCCCCGATAGATATCTCCGACAGCGACAGCACAGATTGTTTTACCTACCGGCCGCCAGAACCAATCTGCCTCTGCTGACACCGGTGGGAAGAGCAATTTGTCTGCTGAATCGACGTCTTTCATGTAAGTGAAAGTATGTTCAGGGGACAGATACTCTTTGGAAAGTGTCTTGTCTTCCTAATGTCGAACCATCTCTAATGCGTTCCTGGTGTTGTGTTGTATGTGTATAATATATTACCTGTATTCAATAGATGCCTTAAACATTAATGCTGTTTGTAATGTCTTTTGAGTAAATAAACTGATTTGATTTGTATATAAAGAGTAACACGCCCAAGTATAGCCACATTTGATAATGCCTTAGAAGGGCGAAACATGTCATCCCCCCAAAAAATATAATAAAATTTCTAGAAAAACATAAGTTTTTTCATTCGTATTAATTATTTAATATGGAGTTTTACATAACTAACTAACTAACTAACCATCACGCCGTCTCCCAAAAGGGTAGGCAGAAAGAATGAACTGTCACCCTTTTAGTGATGCGGCACTCCATCCTTCTCTTTTCGCCCCGCGGAAGACGCGGTGTGATGGGTTGCGAACCTCATCGCCACCAATAGGCATCTCCCGCGGACACTACGATCCTCCAACACCCACAAAATAAATCTATAACAAATAATATAAAATACAATGATATAAAATAAAATAACAAAATAAAAATAATTTAACACAAAACGTTCTTTTTAGATGGTGCACATATTGACTATTTAATTTATGTTCCACGAATCCACCGTTTTTTTAATTTAGCACATAATGTTTTTTTCGATGTTGCACATGTTGACATGAACGATCCGGACTTTTGTGTTTATTTAATTTATGCTACACGTATCCACCGTTTTTTAAATTCGCTGTAATTAGGCACTTAACCAGCAAGAACTTAAAATAATATTGAAGAAATGAACATCTATTTTTACACCTGTCGAAATTCTTTATAAAAACGATAAAACTAATATAATTTTAATAGCAAAACAGCACAAACGTATTACGTGTCACAATTAACTATTATAAAGTGCGGCAACAGTTAAATTGACAAAAACAATTCACTTTTACACGAAATATCTCCAAATTTACAGGAGCACCACATGAACCAAACCAAATTTTCAAAATCAGAATAAAACAAAAAAAATCATATAATTAAATAAATATATTTTCAAAAAACAATATATAAACATCTGTTTCAGATGGACACCTTCACAGAGATACTCAACGATAGGATGCAGAAAGCGATGCAGCGAGAGAACGATATGATTGCCCGACTCTCGTATGAAATCTTGGAGGACTACTACTTCAGAAAGATACTAAGATACCAGATCAACGCACACATCACGCGCGTAGCTATAAGAGGAAGAAGCATTCTCTATCAGAGGAAGGGCACGTCCAAAGTGTTCGTCTTTCCAATCCTCGGAGAAATCAACTTACATCAGGACTCTTCAGCTTCTGAAGACATCTTAAACGTGCCGACGTATTTCGACTCTGTTGATGTCGTCTATAATAAATCTACTTATTTAAATTTCGGTAGAAAGACAATCAAGACAGCAGACAAGTATTCGAAGTTCCGGGTGGCCCATCATTTAGGAGAGAAAATTTTCTTCGTGGGCATGAACAAAAATGGATTTGGGAAGCTGTACGCTGCCGATCTGAGGACCCCTTCTTCAGAAGTCTCGGCAACCAAGGTGAAGCTGCAAACGGAAGTGACAGACGTGGCAGTCGATCAGTACACCGGAGATGTGGTCTACTCCACGAGAAAGAACGACATATGCATTCTACAAAGGATGTTCTACGTAAAAGAAGTAATCAGTTTTACAAATATCTAATCCAGGAATAACCCCAATTCTTTTCGAAACACTGCGAGTGCCACAACGATCTTATATTTTTTTCTACTCCTCAGCGCTACATCCTGGTGTGGGACTTTTTTTTTAATCAATTGGAACATTTATTTTATTTTATTTATACATAATACACAAATGAGACATCTTCTTCTGCTTCTTCTCTTTGTCCTGTCACACCTCCGTGGTGCATAGGGCCTCAAGGAACCTTCTCCACTCGACTTGATTCGACTCTATTGCATGCCTGATGCCTAACATCATCCCAAGTGAGGCCTGCTGCCTTAACCTCGTCCTGCAGGGTTCTTCTCACGGTGGCTCTAGGTCTGCCTCGCTTTCTCTTTCCCCCCATAGGGGACCAGTCTAGTGAGTCCTGAGCGATGCAAGCTGGGTTCCGTTTCAGCGTGTGACCGATCCACTGCCATTTGCGTCTAGCGACTTGTTCTCTAATTGGCTTTTCGCCTGCCATGGTCCAGAGAACGGCATTTGACACTGTTTGGGGCCAATAGATTTTGAATATTGAGCGAAAGCACCTATTTATAAACACTTGGAGTTTACCATTTCCAAGTCTCACATCTGTACAGCAGTACGCTTTTAACGCTACTGCTGAATATATGGAGCTTGAGCTTTCTCGAAATGATACCGGAACGCCATACAGGGCGAAGCAGAGCGAAAGCTCCCCTTGCCTTGTTAAGTCTGCTGGCTTCATCCTCCTCCGAGCCTGCTATCATACTACCGAGGTAGCAGAAGCTGGTCGTGGTCACAAGGGGGACACCGTGGAGCAAGATTGGGGTGGAGTCATTTGTGAACACTCGTAGGTCTACTGTCTTGGACATGTTAATCTTGAGACCTACTTTTGCCACTTCCTCGTGAAGTCTACAAATGAGACATAACAAACGAAAAACCTTTAGGCTACTCATTTGGACACAAAACGGTGTTACAAAGATAAGATAAAACAACATGAAACCAAAAATCATACATATCAGAAGGAACCTAAATATGTCGACGTCAGTGAGGCAGTACTCTTTTAAGAATTTTGTAATATTTTTTTATGAATAATGCCTCACTGACACTGATACTGTCCAAATCCGAGACGATAAGATTCAACGTCCAAATTTCTCTTCCTACTGGCATCACCAAAGGCAGGTTGGTTCTGCGTGACGGAGCAAAGAACAATTGATGTCGGCGCTGTCGCAGGTTTAAACAAAATTAGGAACAAAAAGACCTATTTGCTCCAGAACACAGGGGTTCTCAATAGAGACCCGAATCAGTTTGAAAAAATGCGTTGACATTAATCCTTCCCTCCTCAGTTCGAGGGAGTTGTACCCCAGCATACCCAAGAGAAGTGCCGTTGGATAGAGCCAAGGATATACCCCGTACTCTCTTATGTAGAGGGCTCTCAAGAATTTCTTTTGAACCCTCTCCAACATGAGAGAATACTGAGCCTCATGAGGACTCCCTATCACGGCACCTCCCTCGAGTCTGCTTCTGACTATGGAGTTATATAAAGGTATAAATATGTATATTTACTGAAGAAGGACTGTTTGTCCGAAACATGTCTATATAATTAATTTTTTTAAATATAAGTGTTGTAATTACAAAGTGAATAAAAAATAAAAATATAAATAAGCCACCATAACAACACAAAGTATGGCTATATAGAATAAATATTTAATTGTTAATTAAAATCAGTTTTTCTAAATAAATAAAGTGTGTTTCAATATTATTTAAATAAGGATAATTAAAATTTAATGTGAAGGTTCATACGTAATATTTGAAACTAATTCAAATCATATTACACGTATGGGTTATTTCCCCCGGAAGTATGGTCACCCTAGCGCCACATGGCTAGCACCCTCCTAGATTGGAATTGGGGTGCGTGGGGGAGGCGGGAGGCTGGGGGTGGTCGTGAGATGAAGGGGGTGCTGAATTCTCAGGGGTTGAAAACATCGCGCGATTTAAAATAATAATTCGTTTATACTATTAACAATCAGGCTCTGGAACGAGTTTCCACAATAAAGGATCTTGGTGTCGTATTGTCCCAGGCTGACTTTTTCTGATCACGTGTTAATTTTTTTTTTATTTTTTATTTATTTATTTATTATTTTTTTTTTTTATGTACACAACAGGTCGTTTCGACCCAATTACTGTATACATTTTTTTATATTTTAGCTATTATATTGATTCTTGTGACATGTGATAGGTAGCCAATCTATCGCCATTTTTTATTGTCACGTGAATTCTACACCAGACCAAAGACAGTGTGACAATCACACTGCCATCGCCGGGAATCGAACCCAGGACCTTCGGCATGGAAGTCAGAGATCGTAACCACTCTGCCACGAAGGTCGTCATCGACTGGCTATAAACTTCTGGGTTTTGTCTTAAGAACTCGCAAACAGTTCCGAAATCCCGAAGCGATGACATTAACGTTAAACGGCATTGTTAGATCAAAATTAGAATACGCGAGTGGTGTATGGTCTCCATACCAGCAGAAGTATGTGGAGGTATTAGAACAAATCCAGAAAAAAATATCTGAGATACCTCTACATGCGGATGAATGGGGTATATCCGAGGTTTATGCACCACAATGATCTATTGATTGACACAGAGTACCGCAGTCTCGAATCAAGAAGAAAAGGTCCATTGATGATCTTGGGATTTAAAATACTCCGTAACCTCATTAATAGCCCATACCTCTTAGAGTGTTATGGCCTCAATGCACCGGACAGGTATGCTCGCGCTAGAAGACACGATCTGTTGTGCATACCGCATAGCAGGAAGAATGTCTTGGTGCAGCATACAATGACCCGGGGTATGGTGCTCTTGAATGAGGTGTCAGTCGATGTGGACATTCTCCAAATGACCTATACGTCCTTTAAGATTAATTTTAAAATGTATGAAATCACGAAAAAATATCTGGCATTTATTATATCTGCACAATCGGAAAAAAAGCGTAATTGCGGTTATATATAGTATAAATCATACGTATCCAAGCTTTTAAACACAACCCTCTCTATTGTGTATTTTCTTTTGCTGTTGTATTGCTATGTGTGTACGGCGGGACATCGAGGGAGAGTAGCGTAGCTTAAATGTGGTCTGGGTCCTCCATGGTTGCAAATATACATACTCGTATATTATTATTATTTTTTAACGCAAGTCCCGCATGGACGGGGGACGGGTCTAGGGACTGCATGAGTGAAGCTGACGAAAGGCACCGCTGCGCCTATAACAGCTTCGGGTAAGCGGAGGGAGCCCTCTATGGCTCGGCCATATTTAAAAAAAAAAACTCTATTATCTTCTACTTTCACACATCGTGGCATGCACGCTCGTCGATTTTTTTTGAAGGAGAATAGAGTAAATTAAGTGTGCTCTGGCACTATCTTCCCGGATAGACCAGGAACAGGCCCAGTGTACGTCTTCTTGTGTTAGAAAAAAATATTTTTACACCTGATAATGTTAACATAGGTTGGCGAAACATAAACTCACACAACTGCACCTAGAAACCCTACACTAAAAGACCCCTCAAATTACGACCCAAACACCTCCAGTCCCCAAAAGCGCCCAAATCGATCCTCCTTCAGAGGAACACTCTGGGCCACACAAATCAAGCCCCAGTATAAACCAACAACCCACAAAATCACCTTCCAACAATGTTCCCATCAGACGTAAGAGGAATAGCCTTAAGAGCTGAACCTCTGTAAGCTAGAATATCCAAGTACAAGTCCAATGATACGGTGAGAGAAATAAAAAAGTTACTGAAATCATGCACCGTGTAGCCACTCTAAAATGGTAAGGAGTTCATACAAAAGTGGACAAAAATACTGCTGAGACTATGGACCGCAAAGAGAAGTGCAGGGCGACCACAACTATGGTGGAAGAATGAATGACAGACAGAGTGGCGTGGAAGCGAATGTAGGAGGTTGAATAGAAAGAAGAAGAACGCCTCAAGTTTATTGATTTATTTATACATGATACACAATTGAGACAATACAAACGAAAAACATTTAGGCGACTCATTTGGACACAAAACGGTGATACAAAGATAATATAAAACAACATGAGACCAAAAAATCCTACATATCAGAAGGAATCCAAATATGTCGACGTCAGTGAGGCAGTACTCTTTCCAGAATTTGTAATATTTTTTTTATGAATTCTGCCTCACTGACACTAAAAATGTCCAAATCCGAGATGATGAGATTCAGCGTCCGATTTGCTCTTCCTACTGGCATTACCAAAGGCAGGTGACGGAGCAAAGAACAATTGATGTCGGCGCTGTTGCAGGTAGTTATCAGGAACAAAAATACCTATTTGCTCCAGAACATAACAAACATTAATATGATAAATTTTTAAAGAAGTCAAAATAATGACGAACAAACTTAATTAAAAGAGCGAGAATGACGAAAGGGCGCCGCTACGCCCTATAACAGCCTCTTGTATGTGGTTGAAACTTCTATGTTCCTCTGTATAACACCCCCTTTTAAGATGGCCTCGATATCCTTTTGACTTTTTTTTTTTTAATGTTGCATTCCACAGTTAACGTAAGTCCCGCATGGACGGTGGGCGGGCCTAAGGATTGTATGCCAATAAAATGCTTGGATTTGTTTTTAGGAATGCCAAGATATTTTCAAACGCTCAGGTACTTCGGGTGTTGTATAATTCCCTGGTAAGAAGTCGGCTGGAATAAAGTTCCATTATTTGGTCACCGCCTGGGATCCGATACTCTCTGATGGTGGAGCGCGGTTATTAGCCATGGTTCTTTCCGACTGAATTCTTGCTAGGTATGCTAAGCTACCAATCATTGGAGAGGAGGAGGAATATCCACTTGGGAGTTCACTTCTTTCAGCTGATTGGCGGCCGTATACAAAACTCAGATGTCCGGAGTGATGTAGGTCTATTTGTTAAAGAATTGATTGTATCTCAATAGAGACGAAGATAAAAATTATTTGGAAACAGAAAATGGTGGTCGAGGCGTTTACAGGACTTATGACCTGTCATTGGTTGGGTTAAGCGACCTTCTACGAACACCATGTCTGACAATTATTTGAAAGTTGTATATATGCTACCATATTGAAAAACATTACACATATTTTTAGTTCAATCTACACTAGCGCCATCTATTGAGACTAGAGGTAAGCATTAAGAGAAAATCTTTATTAATTTCTTCCTTCGAAAGTCTTCCTTCGAAACCTTGGTCAAAGACAGCACAGATTGTTTTATTAGCCGCGCTGCAGAACCAACCTGCCAATGGTTATGCCTGTGGGTAGGGCAATCTTATTGCTTAATCGGATCGCCTCGGAGGTAGACATATTTCGTGATAGTGTGAGTTGCCTCAGGGATGCAATATCAATGTTATGATTCTTTCTATTTCCTTAATATTAATGTTTTTTTTATGCTTCTCTTATAAATTCTTATAATGAATTATAATTAAAAACGATCTGGAATTATATGCCTGTAATGTTTGTGATTTTTATTCCAATAAATAAAAATGAAATGAAATATTTTTCCATTAAATCAAATTTAAAAACAAAACCAATTAACACACCATCATGACGTTTTCAAACAGAGGATTTGAATTTTTTTTTTTTTTATGTATGCAACAGGTCGTTTGAACCCAATTACTGTATACAATTTATTTTAGCTATTATATTGATTCTCGTGACATGTGATAGGTAGCCAATCTATCGCCATTTTATTGTCACGTGAATTCTACACCAGACCAAAGACAGTGTGACAATCACACTGCCATCGCCGGGAATCGAACCCGGGACCTTCGGAATGGAAGTCGGAGCTCTTACCACTCTGCCACGAAGGTCGTCATAAACTAACTAACTGACAAACTAACTAACCATCACGCCGTCTCTCCGAAAGGGTAGGCAGAAAAAATGGACTGTCACACTTTAACCGATGCGGCACTTCATCCTTCTCTTTTCGTTCCGCGGGAGACGCGGTGTGATGGGTTGCGAATCTCATCGCCACAAATAGCTATCTCCCGCGCACACTTCGATAGTTCAACATCCACAAACAAATAATATAAAATTCAATGATATAAAATAAAATAAAAAAATAAATATAATTTAACACAAAATGTTATTTTTAGATGGTGCACATATTGTCTATTTAATTTATGTTCCACGTATTCACCGTTTTTTTTAAAATTAGCAGTAATTAAGCACTTAACAAACCAACACCATCAAGAACTTAAAAATAATATTAAAGAAATTATTTAAATTGTCATTAGAACAAATGAAAAATTAATTTTTGCACTTGTCAAAATTCTTTATATAAACGAAAAAACTATTTATTGTATGTAAATAAATAAAAAAATGATTTATTATTAATTAACATTTCAAATTATTTTTGAATAAATTTTTAGTTTTCGTTTTCTAACTTACCTTATTACAGAAGTTTCTTGTGTAAAGGAGACGAGAATTGAAGCTTTCTTTTAATTTCACTAAATAATAATAAATGCAGTAGAAACGAGATCTCTTAGACGAATGTGTGGAAAATCTGTGTATGATAGAGTGTCGAATGAAAATATAAGAAGTGAATGCGGTGCGAATGATAGTGTTATGAACAATATAATGAAAAGAGAATTAAGATTCTTTGGGCACATGGAAATAATGAATGAAGAAAGAATGGTTAAAAATAGTATATATTAACGATGTAAATGGAACCAGAAATAGAGGAAGACCGAAGAAAACGTGGCACGATCAAATAAATCAAATAATGAATGTGGGCCATGTGAGGAGTCAGAGAAATCGAAGCGCGTGCATGACACGATGTATGAATGTTGAGGAAATGAGAGAAATATGTCAGGAAAGAAAAGTGTGGCAGTCCATTATTTCTGCCTACCCCTTCGGAGAGACTGGTTAGTTAGTTAGTTATGTCTATTTATATTAATAACTTAAACTCACCGAAGGCCGTTAGGGTCTATTTGAGTCTTTTTATCTTTTCAGGGGTCTTCCAGGCATCCTGTTTCCCTTTAGTTTCCCATGTAAGCAAATTGTGGCAGTCTTTGAGCGTTCACTCTTTCCTAATGGTCTCTCAAATACCTTATTCATTGTCTCTCCCATCTGACAACATCCTGGATATCACACATTTCTCTGATCGTACTGTGTTTCTTATTCTGTCGCGATAAGTCCTGGCTGTAATTTGTCTGAGGGTTTTCATCTCTTATTTTTGAATGGTTTAAAACTAAACATTATGATTTAATTGTATCTCAATAGAGACGAAGATGCAAATTGGAAACTGAATATGGTTGATCAAGGTGTTTACAGGACTTATGACCTGTCATTGGTTGGGTTAAGCGCACGCTTTGTGTAATTACAACATTCCCCATTCCACCTTTCTTATGACCATGTCTGACAAATTCTTGGAAGTTGTATATATGTTAAAGTCCAACCCCAGAATTCACATGTCAGTTTCAATGGGCCATCTATGAAGATTTGATTATATATGTTAATCTCTAAGATTACTTTATATAATCTACATACTAACGCCATCTATGAAGATTTATGTTTATTAAGCATTAAGCGGAACAACTTTTTAACACAATGTGAAAGGCTACCCCGCCATTAGCGCATTGTTAGAAGCCGCCTGGAGTTATCACTCCTATCTCTATGCCAAACTTGGACCAGATATAAAAATTTAAATAATTTTTTTAAATTAAAATTAAATAAAAAAAAAAAAAAATAATAATTAAAAAACCTATCAGAAATGTTTGTCAACGTTGGCGATCACTGTAGCAAATGCATCTCTGTCTTGCGCCACTTGGAACAGGTTCTGAACTCTTGTAATTCCTGTCCACTCTTCGATGTTCGCACAGCTGGCTTCTACGAACTTCCCGACGTCCCTTCACTTTACCTATTAATATCTGTCGAAGGAGGTGGTATTTTTCTCCCTTAGCACATGACCAAAATATGAGACTTTGATTCTGAAAAAGAGAGGCTGTAATTCTCACACTGTCTGGTGTAGAATTCACGTGACAATAAAATGGTAATAGATTAGCTACCTATCACATGTCATGAGAATCAATAGCTAAAACAAATTGTAGGTATACAGAATTGGAAGAACGATCTGTATATAAATAATAATAATAATAATCACTACACTAGCATATTTATGAACATAAACAATAAAAAAAAATTAATTAATTAATTCTCTTTGACGAATGTGTAGATACTCTGTGTATGATAGAGTGTCGAATGAAAATATAAGAAGTGAATGCGGTGCGAATGATGGTGTCATGAACAAAATCATGAAAGGATCATTAAGATGGTTTGGACATATGGAAAGAATGAATGAAGAAAGAATGGTAAAAATATTATATGTTAATTATGTAAATGGAACCAGAAATAGAGGAAGACCGAGGAAAACGTGGCACGATCAAATAAATCAAATATTGAATGTGAGGAGTCAGAGAAATCGACGCGCGTGCATAACACGATGTATGAATGTTGAGGAATCGAGAGAAATATATCAGGAAAGAAAAGTGTGGCAGTCCATCGTTAGTTAGTTAGTTTTAATTGGATTCAAATAACCTGTGGTATACAAACAAAAAAATAATAAAATTTAAAAATAAACACTAAACCTAAATATTTATGAGCAAAAAATTAATGTAAGATATTCAAGTACTTTATTTTTAATTGTGCATTTAAATTTATGGTAAACTCCGTTCGGAATTCAAATGTTGGACTCCCAAGTTTCGCTAACTATCGTCTATGTTTATGTGAGGCGCCATCTTTGAAACGGGTATCCGACGTTCCCCATTCAAAATGATCAGTCGAGGGCGAACACCCCTAGAGTGTGGACGTGCGTCGGTTTTCCCGGTTTCCCGTTTTTCCTTACGTAAACATCGCGAATGTTTTCCACATTTTCTCATTTCGTACGGGTATACAATTTTTTGTGTGAAATAGCATTGTGCCATTGTAATAATTATTATTTTTAAAACATATATTTTATTTCGGTTGTGATATAGGATTGAATTATATATAAATCGGTAAGCTTTTTTTATGTATATAAATTTGTAACAATAAAACTAGATAATTTTATTTTGTTTATTTCATCATAATTAATTAAAAAAAAATTGGAGCAAGTAGACGAGTTCGTGTATTTATGTAGTATGTTTACAAGAGATGGGCGAATGGAGGGGGATATTGAAATAAGGATTGGAGCAGGCAACAAAGTGAATGGTGCACTTAAAGTTGTCATCGCAAACAAAAACCTACCAAAAAAAGCTAGAATGGCAACGTACAATGGTGTTCTTCTTATGAATGGAAGCGAAGCATGGAACTGGCAAAAGAAGGATGAAAGTAGAATAAATGCAGTAGAAATGAGATCTCTTAGACGAATGTGTAGATACTTTGTGTATGATAGAGTGTCGAATGAAAACATAAGAATTGAATGCGGTGAGAATGATGGTGTTATGAACAAAATAATGAAAGGATCATTAAGATGGTTTGGACATATGGAAATTATGAATGAAGAAATAATGGTAAAAAATTATATGTTAACGATGTAAATGGAACCAGAAATAGAGGAAGACCGAGGAAAACGTGGCACGATCAAATAAATCAAATATTGAATGTCGGCCACGTGTCAGAGAAATCGACGCGCGTGCATGACACGACGTATGAATGTTGAGTGTGAAAAGTGTGGCAGTCCATTCTTTCTGCCTACCCCTTCGGGGAGACGGCGTAATAGTTAGTAAGTTAGTTAGTTTCATCATAATTACACTATAATTTCATTAAAACATATTTATTAGTTTTTTCGTTTGTATACAGATTTTTGACAGGTGTTGAAATATGTTTTTCGTTTGTTCCAATGACAATTTGAATAATTTCTTTATAAATATTTTAAAGTTCTTGCTGGTGTTGGATTGTTTTAAGTGCCTGATTATTAAAAAAACGGCGAATACGTGGAATATGAATTAAATAAACACAAACGATGTCCTTCGTGGCCTAGTGGTAAGTATATTAACTGCCACCCCGAAGGTTCCGGGTTCGATTCCCGGCGAGGGCAGTGTGATTGTCACACTGTCTTTGGTCTGGTGTAGAATTCACGTGACAATAAAATGGTGATAGATTGGCTACCTATCACATGTCACGAGAATCACTATGATAGCTATAATACCCTTTACATCGATTTGGCTCATGCTGTTATGATGTAAAGAGCGATTTAACAAAATAATAATAAAAGTAATAATAATGTCTGGATCGTCCAGCTGACAACATGTGCACAATATTATATGTTTAATTATTTTTTTATATAATTTGTTTTATTTTTATTTTGTGGATCGGACGATCGAAGTGTGCGCGGGAAATGCAAATTGGTGGCGATGAGGTTCGCAACCCATCACACTGCGTCTCTCGCGGGGGTGAAATGAGAGGGATGGAGTGTCGCATCGGTTGAAGTGTGGCAGTCTATTCTTTCTGTCTACCCTTTCGTGGAGACGGCGTGATGGTTATTTAGTTTACAATGTACATAAAATATACTTTAAATGTTTTCTTCATAATATGATTTTACGGCGTATATTACCACACATTCGTCTGATAAAGTTTAAATAAAGTTTACCACACATTCGTCTGAGATATCTCATTTCTACTGCATTTATTCTACTTCCATCCTTCTTCTCCAAGACGAATGTGTGATAAATCTGTATATGATAGAGTGTCAAATGCAAGTATAAGAAGTGAATGCGGTGCGAATGAAAGTGTTATGAACAAAATAATGAAAGCGTCGTTAAGATGGTTTTGACACATGGAAAGAATGAGTGAAGACAGAATGGTGAAGAAGGTATATGTAAACGACGTGAACGGAGCTAGAAATAGAGGAAGACCGAGGAAAACGTGTCACGATCAAATCAATCAAATATTAAATATCGGTCACACGAGGAGTCGGAGAAATCGACGTGCGTTCATGACAAAATGTATGAATGTAGTGGAATCAAGAGAAGTATGTCCGGACAGAACAGTGTAGCGGTTTTTTTTTCTGCCTACCCCTCCGGGGAGATGGCGTGATTTTCTCAAAATACATTAAAAATGTACATGTATTTTAAAATTTTCTTTCTTCAAAATAGAGATATTTTCAAAAATTCATTATAAATTTGTTATTATGGTGTAAAATGTGATTTTCTCTCTTTATTTACAATTTCATGAATCATATTTTGAAACATCTCATCTGTCGAATGGCCTTGTCAATAGGAAAAGCGATAATTTCAATATAATAAATGTTATTATATTGCCCTGATGAAATTTGGGCCAAGCGAAACTAGTCGACGTCAATTATAATAACCATACCGTGGTTAAATACTTATTCTTCTTCTTCTTCTTTTGATAGATCCGACGATCTGTGACACAGAAATCATATCTCGTCGGAAGATGAGATCCAGCTGTCCCTCCATCTCTTAGGCGGTCTTCCAGGTGGGCGGTGTCCGGAGGAGATTTCATAAGCGGCTGTATATGCGAGTCTGTCACCATCCATTCGGGCTACATAGTCCCTCCAGTATCTTCTTCTGGATCTACTCCACTGAACGATATTGGTTACGAACGATGGTTAAATACAAAGTGTTTTATTAGATTAGGGTGTTTTTTTAGAGTTTTTTTTTTTTTTTTAAAATGGCAACATTGTTTCTACAGACTGTCAATTTGATAGTTGAAATTTGATTTGTAGTCAGTACGTTTTGCCATTTCACCTAGTTGCTCAATAAAAGTGTCGAAAATTGGATTTTACGATTGCGCTTCATTCGAGCTAGCCGTGGCGCTCATATGCCCGAAATCATATAACAATAATGGCATAAAATTATCTATTAAATAAAGCCAATATCATAGACATTAACGTTATTTTAATGAATTTTTTTTATTGTGGATTTGTATACCACTACAAAAACTACCTGAAAAGAATGATAAAAAAATTAAATGTTAACGATGTAAATGGAACCAGAAATAGAGGAAGACCGAGGAAAACGTGGCACGTTCAAATAAATCAAATATTAAATGTCGGCCACGTGAGGAGTCAGAGAAATCGACGCGCGTGCATGACACGATGTATGAATGTTGAGGAAGCGGGAGAAATATGTCAGGAAAGAAAAGTGTGGCAGTCCATTCTTTCTGCCTACCCCTTCGGGGAGACGGCTCGATGGTTAGTTAGTTAGTTATAATTTTTGCAATTCTGAAACATGTTGGTGAAAATGGCAAAAGGGTGTTGTAAAAATACAATATAAAAAAAATGTTATCATATATATAGTTTGGATTTTTCTACTTATATAAATTAAAAATGAATAAAACATTGCACAGAAAATACTAATTTAAACATGTATAAGAATTTTCATAATGAAGTAAATGGAACAAGAAATAGATGAAAACCAAGGAAAACTTGATACGATTAATCAAATATTGATTGTTGGTCATGTGAGGAGTCGGAGAAATCGACGTGCGTGCATGACACGATGTTTGAATGTTGAGGAATCGAGAGAAATATGTCAGGAAAGAAAATTGTGGCAGTCCATTATTTCTGTCTATCTTTTCGGAGATACGGCGTGATGGTTAGTTATTTGAATATTAAACCCTTGTCTAGAAAAGGGGGCGTGGCATGTGTCACGTTATTTACCCTTTGGTTCAATTCTAATGCCTTTTATATGTAAAGTAAATAATTAATTTAGGAGAAATGAGACATCTCTTAGACAAATGTGAAAATCTGTGTAAAAACTAACTAACCATCACGCCGTCTCCCCGAAGGGGTAGGCCGAAAGAATGGATTGCCACACTTTTCTTTCCTGACATACTTCTCTATTCGGTTACTCAACATTCATACATCGTGTCATGCACTCGCGTCGATTTCTCTGACACCTCACATGGCCGACATTCAATATTTGATTTATTTGACCGTACCACTAGTTTCATTTACATCGTTAGCATATAATTTTTTAAACATTCTTTCTTCATTCATTCTTTCCATATTTCCAAACCGTATTAATAATCGTTTCATTTGGTTTATAACACCATCATTCGCACCGTATTCACTTCTTATATTTTCATTCGAATGAAATGAAATGAGTGTCGAATGAAAATAAAAAAAAGTGAACTGGTTTGGACACATGGAAAGAATGAATAAATAAAGAATGGTAAAAAAATTATATGTTAACGATGTAAATGGAACCAGAATAAGAGGAAGACCGAGGAAAACGTGGCACGATAAAATAAATCAAATATTGAATGTCGGCCATGTGAGGAATCAGAGAAATCGACGCGCGTGCATGACACGATGTATGAATGTTGACGAAGCGAGAGAAATATGTCAGGAAAGAAAAGTGTGGCTGTCCATTCTTTCTGCCTACCCCTTCGGTAGAGTGCGTGATGGTTAGTTAGTTAGTGTAAGTTAGTTTCATGTTGGTGAAAATGGCAAAATGGTGTTGTAAAAATACAATATAAAAAAATATATAATCAAATAGGTTGGATTTTTCTACAAATATAAATTCAAAACGAATAAAACATTGCACAGAAAATACCCATTTAAACATTTACAAGAATTTGAATATTAAATGTTAATAAAACTAGAAATAGAGGAAAACCAAGGAAAACTTGGCACGATTAAATAAATCAAATATTGAATTTCGGCCATGTGAGGAGTCAGAGAAATCGACGCGCGTGCATGACACGGTGTATGAATGTTGAGGAAGCGAATTGAGAAATATGTCAGGAAAGAAAAGTGTGGCAGTTCATTCTTTCTGCCAACCCCTTCGGGGAGACGGCGTGATGGTTAGTTATTTTTTATTATTTTTTATTAATGAATTCCACATATTTTTCTAAAAGTTTTTGCCGCATGAATATCTTTAGAAACGTCTTCGAAAGACGTTTAAGGTTTAAAGTATCAAGGAGAATGGTTCATAAATAATTCTTTAGCGCTTTTCTACCAATTTTTCCGATATGTTTTTTAAGAAAAACGACGCTGCTTATGCTGTCGCTTTGAATAACTAACTCGGGTTAAATGCCTCTAAAATATAATTGAAACTTTTCCTAACTAACTAACTAACCATCACGCCGTCTCCCCGAAGAGGTAGGCAGAAATAATGGACTGACACACTTCAACCGATGCGACACTCCATCCTTCTCTTTTCACCCTCGCGAGAGACGCGGTGTGATGGGTTGCGAACCTCATCGCCACCAATAGGCATCTCCCGCTCACACTTCGATCGTCCGATCCACAAAATAAATCTAATACAAATATTATAAAATAAAATGACAAAATAAAAATAATTAAACACATATTGTTCTTTTAAATGGTGCACATGTTGTCAGCTGGACATACGAGTATGTTGTCAGAAAGAATGGACTGCCTCACTTTTGTTTCCTGACATATTTCTCTCGATTTCTCAACATTCATACATCGTGTCACGCACACGCGTCGATTTCTCTGACTCTTCACGTGCCACGTTTTATTTCCTCGGTCTTCCTCTATTTCTAGTTCCATTTACACCGTTCACATATATTTTTTACCATTATTTTTCATTCATTCTTTCCATTTGTCCAAGCCATCTTAATGATCCTTTCTTTATTTTGTTTATAACACCATCATTCGCACCGCATTCACTTATCATATTTTCATTCCACACTCTATCATACACAGAGTATCTACAAATTCGTCTAATTTCTATTGCATTTATTTTACTTTCATCCTTCATATATAATTTAAACTTTTCCTAAATAACTATCTAACTAACCATCACGCCGTCTCCCCGAAGGGGTAAGCAGAAAGAATAGACTGCCACCTTTTTCTTTCCTGACATATTTCTCTCGCTTCCTCAACATTCATACATCGTGTCATACACGCGCGTCGATTTCTCTGACTCTTCACATGGCCGACATTCAATATTTGATTTATTTGATCGTGCCGCGTTTTCCTCGGTCTTCTTCTATTTCTGGTTCCATTTACAACATTAATATAGAATTTTTTTACCATTCTTTCTTCATTCATTCTTTCCATATGTCCAAACCATCGAAGATCGTTGCAGTCTCCATCTTCAGGGTAATGAAGATGGATTCATTACCCTGAAGATGGAGACTGCAACACACCAAACACATTGCTGCCAACCGTGAAAATCTACGCAATTATGTAAGTCATTATTCAAAATTTAACCATTTTTGAGATTGAGATTTTTTAATTAATTTTTTTATTTGTTGAGGTCACCATCTATGAATGTTGACAAAGCGAATTGAGAAATATGTCAGGAAAGAAATGTGTGGCAGTCCATTCTTTCCGCCTACCCCTTCCGTGAGACGGCGTTATGGTTAGTTTAAGATGCTTTTTACTTAGATGCATAAATGATCCGACAGATTTCAGATCTAAATTGAAAACCCGTCTTTTTCATATTTCATACCCAATTTAAACATTTATTATTTGTTCTAATGTTGTCGAATGAAAATATAAGAAGTGAATACGGTGCGAATGATGGTGTCATTAACAAAATAATGAAAGGATCATTAAGATGGTCTGGACATATAGAAAGAATGAATGAAGAAAGAGTGGTAAAAAATTATATGTTTACGTATGTAAATGGAACCAGAAATAGAGGAAGATCGAGGAAAATTGTACGATCAAATAAATCAAATATTGAATGTCAAATAGTGAAATCGACGCGATCGCATGACACGATGTATGAAGGTTCAGGAAGCGAGAAAATATGTCAGGAAAGAAAAGTGTGGCAGTTCATTCTTTCTACCTACCCCTTCGGGGAGACGGCGTGATGGTTAGTTAGTTTAGTTAAATGAAATTAAATGAATTATTTTGTTCATAACATCACCATTCGCACACCGCATTCACTTCTTATATTTAATTTTATTTGTATCATATTTAAATAAATTAATCATAAAAAAATATAAATAGTTTTCTAGCAGTTCTTCGTATTTTCTTTATACACTGCGTTTTAGTAATACTTATTTTACCGTCTCAAGCTTAAGTTATTTCCATCACTACCATGTAGTCTCGCGTAAAACGATTCCGCTCTGTTATTAATGTAAATATCTTCTTTTCTATAGTTAACCGGGCAGCGTGGGTTTAGGTTGATCGCACTGTCTTCCGAGGCGCCTTCCCGCCGAAAAAGGAAAGTATAGGGGGCCCATTAGACGTTCTTCTGTCTTGGCCGATGTTCAACTATTGAACAAATGAAGTGCGGATGATGAATAGGGTACTGTCTGGACAATTGATAAATTACGTAGGTACTGAGAGGTGTTTTGATGAATAGTGTAGGGAATTACATATTAGATAAATAGGTTTTAACACGATAATGTATACGTAATACGTTTGTACTGTTTGGCTGTTAAAATTATATTAGTTTTTTCGTTTTCATAAAAATTTTTGACAGGTGTCAAAATAAATTTTTCATTTGTTCCAATTACAATTTGAATAATTTCTTCAATATTATTTTAAAGTTCTTGCTGGTTAAGTGCCTAATTACAGCTAATTTAAAAAACGATGGATACGTATAACATAAATTAAATAAACACAAAAGTCCGGATCGTCCATGTCAACATGTGCAACATCGAAAAAAACATTATGTGCTAAATTAAAAAAATAGTGGATACGTGGAACATAAATTAAATAGACAATATGTGCACCATCTTAAAAGATCATTTTGTGTTAAATTATTTTTATTTTGTTATTTTATTTTATATCATTGTATTTTGTATTATTTGTTTAAGATTTATTTTGTGGGTGTTGGACGATCGAAGTATGCGCGGGAGATGCCTATTGGTGACGATGAGGTTCGCAACCTATCACACCGCGTCTCCCGCGGGGCGAAAAGAGAAGGATGGAATGCCGCATCAGTAAAAGTGTGAGAGTCCATTCTTTCTGCCTACCCTTTCGGGGAGACGGCGTGATGGTTAGTTAGTTAGTTAGTTATGTATTTTATTAATAGTTCAGATATGAAATAAATTTCGCAAAATTGGGTGGTCAAATCATCACCATCAGCCGTCTGTCATCCACTGCTGAAAGTAGGCCTCTCCCAAAGCACGTCATTGCCCGCTTTCCATTGCCGCTCCCATCCATCCATGTCCATCAATCCTCTTCAGATCGTCGGTCCAGCGGGCAGGGGGACGTCCAACTCTGCGGAATACTGTACGCGGTCTCCAATCCAGAACCCGTCTTCCCCATCGGCTGTCGGTTCCCCGACAGATATAGCCAGCCCATCGCCACTTCAGTCCGCCTATCCTCAGAGCCACCTTAGTCAGCTTGGTTTGTTGTCGAATAAATTCGTTTCTAAATCTATCCCTCAAGGTTATTCCAAGCATGGCTTTATGCCGCGTTGGGCAACATTGAATCTATAGACTAGACCTTTTGTCAGTGTCCACTTCTCGGCTCCGTACGTCATGACTGGCAAGACGCACTTGTTGAAGACTTTGTCTTGAAGCATTGTGGTATTTTAGAAGTGAGAACTTGACGTAATTTTTCAAAGGCCGCCCAAACTAACTGAATTCTTCGGTCGGCTTCTTTCTTGAAATAGTTTCTACCTAATTGTTTGATTTGGCCAAGATATGTGTATTCTTGTACCACTTCGAGAGCCGACCCATCGACGGTTACTGATCCCGGGATAATATGTTCATTGTACATGACTTTCGTCTTGTCCAAATTCATCCCGAGACCCACTCGTCTGGATGCAGTGTTCAGTTCATCAAGCATGCCTTTGAGCTCCTCCACAGATTCCGCCAGAATGACAATGTCATCTGCAAAACAAAGGTGAGAAATGCACTCGCCATTTATGTCGAGGCCACGTTCAAACCAGTCCAAATTTTATTTACAAAATATAATTGCCATCATTTTTGATAACCTCTTCCCATATATTTTGTCAATTTTCAATACCCATTTTATAAAAATGTTGTGGTTTTGAATTAAAATATTGAATTGGTTCATTTTCAACATCACCACGATTTGGAATTTTTTATCTTTCAAGGAGTGCTCCATAGACTAAAATAGATGATAGTCAAACGGAGCAAGGTCTGGTGAATATGGAGGTTGAGGTATAACTGACGTTTATTTTTTCCCCCAAACCGGGACACTGAAAAAAATGTAGTTTCTTAATATTTGGATGCGAAAATTAGCATTTTTTAAGCAAAATAATGAAAGGATCACTGCGTTGGTTTGAATATATGGATGGAGAAAATGGTTAAGAAAGTATACGTAAACGGTGCAAATGTACTACAGAGTCTAATAAGACAAAGAAAAACATGGTATGTCTAAATTAATCAAATTTTAAAGGTTGGTCATGTTAGAAGTCGGAAAAATCTACGTTCGTTTATGTCTCGCAGTGTGAATGTGGAGGAAGCTAGGGAGGTGTCAGGATTGAGTAGTGTGGCGGTCCATTCTATCTGCCTGCTTCTCCGGGGAAACGTGGAGGTTTGTTGTTGATGTTTTTGATCGAGTATTTGAACGTTGTGGTTGGATGTTTTCAAAGCTTCTGGAGTTATATTTTCATTGTTCCATGATCATAAAGGAACATTGTCCATGATAGGCAATTTTCGAATTGGATTGTGAAGTGTTCTCATCACTGTACGTACAAACACATTGTATGCGGACCTGTCGTAATACTTGCAAAGCTGTAGAATTTTCAATTCTTTTAAAAAAAAAAAAATCTTGTATAAAAATGGTATAAAATGATTGCTATTAAGTCTTCTTCTTCTTGTTCTTACTTGTTGTAGACCTATGTGGTCTGTTCTCCAGAGTGTTGCTCCTCCTGTGAGATAGACTCCCAGCTGTCTTTCCATCAGACGACCTTCGTGGTCGAGTGGTAAGTGCATTGACTGCCAGCCCGAAGGTTCCCGGTTCGATTCCCGGAGAGGGCAGTGTGATTGTCACACTGTCTTTGGTCTGGTGTAGAATTCACGTGACAATAAATTGGCGATAGATTAGCTACCTATCACATGCCATGAGAATCACTGATAGTTATAATACCCTTTACATCGATTTGGCTCATTACATGCTGTCATGGTGTAAAGAGCGTTTCAACAAAATAATAAATAAATAAATCTTTTAGGAGGTCTTCCACGAGGACGAGTCCCATGAGGCTAATTATGCAATGCAATATAGGGGAGTCTGGTGGTGTCCATTCTTTGAACTTGACCGTACCAGTCCCTTTTTCGATGTCTGCTCCATCTTATAATATCCTCAACCTCACATATCTCTCTTATTCTGGTGTTCGTCACGCGATCTCTCAGTGTCTTGCCTGCTATCGTCCTCAGTGTCTTCATCTCGGAAGCCCTCAAAACTTGTTTGATCCTTACTGTATCTGCCCTTGCTTCGACACCATATGTTATTATTGGTCTTACGCATGCTGAGGATGGGCATGCTGAAGTGGCGATGGGCTGGCCATATCTGTCGGAGAACTGACGCCCGATGGGGGAGACGGGTTCTGGAGTGGAGACCGCGTACAGGATTCCGTCCCCCTGCCCGCTGGACCGACGATCTGAAGAGGATTGCTAAACATGGATGGATGGGAGCGGCAATGGATAGGGGCGGTGGCGTATATTCAGCAGTGGATGACAGACGGCTGATGATGATGCTTCATAGATCATCATCTTACTCTTAAATTATGTCTTTGTTTTTCTTTAACCACTCTGCTGAAAAGATCTTCATTGTGTTGACACCTAAACCTTCAATAAAGTAAATAATAGAACTTTCAATAAAGATACCAATAATAAATGGTGGAAACCAAGCTTCACTCATGTATGGAAGTGAAGCTTGGAGCTGGCAAAAGAAGGATGAAAGCAGGATCAACGCCGTAGAAATGAGATCACTAAGTAGAATATGCAGGAAAACGTTGTATGATAGAATACCGAACGATGAAATAAGAAAGAAATGTAAGGCAGATGGTTGCATCATGAATAAAATTAAAAAAAAAATCCCTGAGATGGTTTGGACATACGGAATGAATGGATGAGAGTAGAATGGTTAAAAAGTTGTACACAAGCAGCGTGAGTGGGAAAAGAAGCCGAGGACGACCGAGGAAAACATGGCATGACCAAATAAATCAATTACTAAAAGGCGGCTACATTCGAAGTCGGAATAATCGACGTGCGTGCATGGTAAGATATATGAATGTAGAGGAATCCAGAGAGGTATGCCAGGACAGGCCATTGTGGCGATCCATCCTCTCTGTCTACCCCTCCGGGGAAATAGCGTGATGGTTAGTTAGTTAGTTATCTTCTTTGCTAGCCTTCTTCCCTCCACTGCAGGATATAGGCCTCTTCCAATTTCTTCCACTCGTCTCTATCCTGCCCCTTTTGTATCCAAGATTTTCCAACCCTTTTGATAATATCATCGGTCCATCTCATCGGTGGCCTTCCGACACTTCGTCTATTTTCCCATGGTCTCCAACTGAGTATTCTGGGTGCCCATCTGTTGCCACCCTGTCTAGCCAAGTGTCCAGCCCATTGCCATTTCAATTTTGCCACTCGGTCCATGACGTCAGCAACCCTGGTGCGGCGTCTGATTTCTTCATTTCTTTCTCAAGCTCATACATTTCAATCAATAAAGATAAATAAAATTGTGTGTAAAAATATGTTTTAACATTTTCTGCTTACGATGTGTTAATTCACACACTAAAAACACACAAATACATCGTTGAAGTTGTATAAATTCAGATATGTTCTAGAACGGGTAATTCAAATTTCCCGCCCTAATGACACAAAGCATTTTCATTGGTTGATCCGTGAGCCTCGTTAGCAAATAGTATGTGCTAGATGAAAGTGGACAATAGAGCTTATAATACTCGTACTTCTTCTTCTTAGAAGGGAATGGAACGAAATAGGAAATTGACTTCCGGATAGGATTTTGCAGGATTGAAGTACCCTCTAATATTCAAAGTAAGAATGCGCAATAGCCAAACAATTTCTAGGAAAAATTCTTTAAAATGTTCTCGGTTGCTCATCATTATACTCTTGATTTTGGAAAGTATCTTGTCTTCCTGCAGTGGAACCATCTCTCATACGTTTCTGGTAGTATACTATACACAATTCATTTCATTTATTTTGATAATAATCACAAACATTACAGACATACAATTCCAAATCGTTTGCAATTACATTATTAACAGAGAAGCATTAAAAAAAATAAAAATTAAGCTTAAGAGTAAGAAAAAATCATAACATTGATATTGCATCCCTGAGGCAACTCACACTATCACGAAATATGTCGACCTCCGAGGCGATCCGATTAAGCAATAAGATTGCCCTACCCACAGGCATTACCATTGGCAGTTTGGTTCTGCAGCGTGGCAAATAAAACAATCTGTGCTGTCTTTGACGAAGGTAATTATCAGGGACAAATAGACCTACATCACTCAGGACATCCGAGTTTTGTATACGGCCGCCAATCAGCTGAAAGAAGTGAACTCCCAAGTGAATGTTCCTCCTTCTCTCCAATGATTGGTAGCTTAGCATACCTAGCAAGAATTCAGTCGGAAAGAGCCACGGGTAATAACCGCGCTCCCTGAGGTAAAGAAAGCGCAGAAATTTTTTCTGCACTCGCTCCACCATCAGAGAATATCGGATCCCAGGCGGTGACCAAATAACGGAACTATATTCCAGCCGACTTCTTACCAGGGAATTATACAACACCCGAAGTACCTGTGTGTTCGAAAATATCTTGGCATTCCTGAAAACAAATCCAAGCATTTTAATGGAACTATTACATAGAGCAACTATGTGAAGATTGAACGATAATTGAGCATCGAACAGAACACCGAGATCTCTGGATGTAGAAGCTCTTTCAAGCTGTACCCCATCCATAAGATAGCGAAAGTATAATGTTTTCGATGCCCGTGTGTATGATATAACAAAGCACTTGGAGACGTTGAAGAATAATTTGTTACGTTTACTCCATTGGGTTATGCTCTGAATGTCACACTGAAGCTTCAAGCAATCTGAGGGATTCTCTATTTCAGAGAAAACTTTTATGTCATCAGCAAATAATAAAAAATTTGAAAACTTTATTTCGTTAGAAATATCATTTATGAATATCGTGAAAAGCAATGGTCCTAAATTAGACCCTTGTGGTACCCCTGATGAGGTGTGAAAGGCTGAAGACTGAAAAAGTCCATATGACACATATTGTTTTCGAGATGTTAGATAGTTAGAGAAAAGCTTGAGAAGATTGTCACTAAAGCCAATCCTTTGAAGCTTTCGAAGCAAAAGTTGGTGGTCCACCTTATCAAACGCTTTTGAAAATTCGCTATTAAATCGAAAAAACAATATATTATTTTACCTGCTTATTTATTTATTTATACATGATACACAAATGAGACATTACAAACCAAAAACATTTAGGAGACTCATTTGGACACAAAACGGTGTTACAAAGATAAGATAAAACAACATGAAACCAAAACATCATACATATCAGAAGGAATCAAAATATGTCGACGTCAGTGAGGCAGTACTCTTTCCAGAATTTGTAATATTTTTTTTATGAATACTGCCTCACTGACACTGAAAATATCAAAATCCTAGATGATTTGATTCAGCGTCCGAATTGCTCTTCCTACTGGCATCTCCAAAGGCAGGTTGGTTCTGCGTAACGGAGCAAAGAACAATTGATGTCTGTTTTCAGTAAATAAACTGATATAAGATATAAGCGAAATAAGCGAAAATGGCCGTTCATAATGGAGTTCTGGTTCCAACCCTTATGTATGGAAGCGAAGCATGGAACTGGCAGAAGAAAGATGAGAGCAGAATAAATGCGGTAGAGATGAGGTCCCTAAGACGTATGTGTGGTAGAACGATGTACGACAGAATCTCAAATGCTGATATTAGGAAGGAGTGTAGAGCGAAAGAAGGTATTATGAACAAAATTATGAAAGGTTCGCTTCGTTGGTTCGGACATATGGAGCGCATGGGTGAAGAAAGAATGGTTAAAAAGTATACGTTAACAATGTAAATGGAGTAAGGAGTCGAGGTAGACTGAGGAAAACATGGCATGACCAAATTAATCAAATATTAAAAGTTGGTCATGTCAGAAGCCGGAAGAATCGACGTGCGTGTATGACTCGATGTATGAATGTGGAGGAAGCTAGAGAGGTGTGCCAGGATAGAGTAGTGTGGCGGTCCATTCTCTCTACCTACCCCTGCGGGGAAACGGCGTGATGGTTTTGTTGTTGTTGTAACTGATATAAGACCAAGGAAAGCATGGCACGACCAAATTAATCAAATACTGAAAGGCGGTTATATTCGAAGTTGAAAGAATCGACGGTCATGCATGTTATGATGTATGAATGTAGAGGAAGCTAGAGAGGTATGTCAGGACAGAACGGTGTGGCGGTCCATCCTCTCTGCCTACCTCTCTGGAGAAACGGCGTGATGGTTAGTTAGTTTAGTTATCAAATGTGGTAAAACGTTTTACTCTCCGAAATGTATTATGAAACTTCCGTAGAACGTGCGTTTTTAGTGGCACATTATCTGTGGGAAGGGAATTAATATTCGTTTACTAGAACCTTGGTGGAAGGGAATAAGTACCCTTTTTGCGGACTAGTCGTAAACCGTTAGACGAGTATTTTAACTGTAATTATAGTGTCATCTTTTTATCAAATGTTCAAGTATGCTACAGTTTAATGTTAATTTCAAATCTGTTCATTTCTCAAAGATATTACAAACAAATATATTTAGTTCAGGCCATAACTAGTCCAAGTTTGGCATATAGATAGGAGTGACATCTCCAGGCGGCTTCTAACAATGCGCTAATGGCGGTAGTCTTTCACATTGTGTTAAAAAAGATGTTCTGCTTAATGCTTAATAAACACAAATCTTCATAGATGGCGTTAGTATGTAGATTATATAGACTTTCACGTAAAAGAGTAATCTTAGAGATTAACATATATAATCAAATCTTCATAGATGGCGCATTGAAACTGACATGTGAATTCTGGCGTTGGACTTTAACATATTATATATACAACTTCCAAAAATTTATCAGACATGGTCATAAGAAAGGTGGAATGGGGAATGTTGAAATTACATAAAGCGTGCACTTAACCCAACCAATGACAGGTCATAAGTCCTGTAAACACCTTGATCAACCATATTCAGTTTCCAATTTGCGTCTTCGTCTCTATTGAGATACAATTAAATCATGAAATATATTTAGTTCATTTGTTTATTTTAAACATATCTAAAACATAACATATTTTTTTCCAATACACTAAAGATACAAGTTAGAGATACACAATAATAAGTAATACATAATAGATTAATAAAAAGAGCGAGAATGCATGACAAATTAATAAAATAAATGTACCAAACAATTATAATAAAGATAGTACTTCCCTCATATGAGCCAAACTATCACAAAATACGTCAAACTCCGAGGTGATACGATTAAGCAAAGATATTGCTCTACCTACCGGCATAACCATTGGCAGGTTGGTTCTGCATCGTGGGAGATAAAACAATCTATGGCCCCTTTGTCGAATATAAGTCCATTGCTTAGGCCGAAACACTATGATACCGTAACATTTTAAACTGTTAAATTAAATGACTTTGTTTTTTGTATTACAATTGTATTTTAATGTACGCGACAGCTGTTTCGTCAGCATTTTGGTATAATATTGTAACACCTGATGATGTCGACATAGGTTGACGAAACAGCTGTCGCGTAAAATAAAAATACAATTGAGACACAAAAAACAAAGTTATTTAATTTAACTAACTAACTAACCATCACTCCGTCTCCCCAAAGGGGTAGGCAGAAAGAATGGACTGCCACACATTTCTTTCCTGACATATTTCTCTCGCTTCCTCAACATTCATACATCGTGTCATGCACGCGCGTCGATTTCTCTGACTCCTCACATGGCCGACATTCAATATTTGATTTATTTGATCGTGCCACGTTTTCCTCGGTCTTCCTCTATTTCTGGTTCCATTTACATCATTAAAATATGTTAATTTCAAATCTGTTTATTTCTCAAAGATATTACAAACAAATATAAAAATGTATTGTTTTGGCCGAAACTCTATGATACCTTAACATTTTAAACTGTTAAATTAAATAACTTTGTTTTTTGTATCACAATTGTATTTTAATGTACGCGACAGCTGTTTCGTCAGTTTTTTGGTATAATATTGTAACACCCGATGATGTTAACATAGGTTGACGAAACAGCTGCCGCGTAAAATAAAATACAATTGTGGTACATAAAACAAAGTTATTTAATTTAACTGTTTAAAATATAAAAGTTTAAAGCATCTATTGAGAACTGGTAAAATATTATTTAATAATGACAAAATATGAGGGCCTATACTGACATAAAGCATTGAGACCAGAGCGGATACCACAAGAACGAAGGCTTAAGTACGGGTGGCAGAGATGAGGACGTTGACGATGATAGCAGGAAGGACTATTCGAGATAGGGTGAGGAACACGGCCATCCGCGAGATCTGCACGGTGGAGGATATGTCGTGAGATGGGGCAGACAACGCAGAAGATACTGGAATGCGCACGTGCAGAGGATGGATCCCACCAGAATCCCACACGCTGTGGCGCATCAGATTCCTGCCGGCTGCCGAAGAGATGGAGAGATAGTTGGGAGTCAACCTCCTAAGAGAGGCCAGCCTGATTTCAAGAACAGACCTAAGGTCTATAAGGAGAAAAATATGAAGATAAAATAACAATAAAACATCTTCTTCTTCTTCTTCCTTGTTGTAGATCTATGTGGTCTCTTCTCCAGAGTGTTGCTTCTCCTGTGAGGTAGATTCCCAGCTGTCATTTTATCTTTTAGGAGGTCAGAATGGTGAAGAAAGTATTATATTGTATCTATAAACGATGTAAATGGAACTAGCAATAGAAGAAGACCGAGGAAAGCTTGGATTATTATTATTAGTATTATTATTTTGTTGAATCGCTCTTTACATCATGACAGCAAGATCCAAATCGATGTTAAGGGTATTATAGCTATCATAGTGATTCTCGTGACAAGTGATAGGTAGCTAATCTATCGCCATTTTATTGTCACGTGAAATCTACACCAGACTAAAGACAGTGTGACAATCACACCGTCCTCGTCGGGAATCGAACCCGGAACCTTTGGGGTGGCAGTCAATGCACTTACCACTCGGCCACGAAGGTCGTCGTTGTATGTCGGTCACGTCGGAGAAATCGACGTGCGTGCACGACACGATGTATGAATGTAGATGAATCGAAAGAAGTTTGTCATGACCGAATAATACAGCGGTCCATTCTATCTACAATACCAAATTCCGATTCGTATATCCCCCGAAAAAGTTTTCTAAATTAAAAAAAAATTGAAAGTCGGTCACGACTATTTGCACTGTTCGTTCTCAATACGAAAATAATTATTTCTCTACAACGTGGCTCAAAGGTTTTCAACCCTCAAGCTTCCGCCATCTTAACCCTTTCGGTGATGAGCCCATAAAAAAGTTTTTACAAATAAGATTGCGCAAAATATAATATTAAATATAAATTAAACCACGGAAATGGTTCGTTGGTTCTATTTAACACGTTTCACTACTAACTTCATTCATATATCTTGTTTAACCACTATAATACCGTAAGGCCACTGGTGGCCGCTACGTAGGCGCACCACCAATACCGTAAGGCCACTTTGTATTAAAAATGATTCCAGTAGGAATTTTAATAATTTTTTTGTGTGGCTAGCGACATCTTTACACTATCTCTGCAAGAAAAATGAAACTTTTGAGGTTGGTCGATCTTATTGAAAAATTGATTTTTGTAGAAGTCGAGCACCAGGGTTACCACTTATGGTGAGAATGATATAAAGGATCTATTTTATGGCTAGAGTGTTGTACGGTGATCTGGAGTTCCCACGACGCGAGATACTCGCTCATGTTAAGGAAGGCTTAGAAAAGATTTCTGAGATAACTATACATGAGGGAGTTTGGTAGCTATCCGTGGCTTTATCTCACTGCATTCCTCTTGGGCATGCTGCGTACCAATAGTTTACAGATAAGGAGGGATGGGTGCACACTTACCCATTTCTTCAGAATTATCAGGGGATTCTTTGAGAATTCCGTCGTCTTGGAGGCTATCCATCTTTATGTTCCAGATGGTTAATTACGACAGCGTCAGCACAGACTGTTTTAGCTCCCATCATGCAGAACCAACCTGCCTCTGGTGATGCCGGTGGGGACAGAATTCAAACTGCTGAACATGATGGCTTCGGAGATCGTCGTCTTTCATATACGTGAAAGTACGTTCATAAGACAAATACTCTTGACTTTGGGGAGTATCTTGTATTCCTAATGTCGAACCATCTCTCATGCGTTCCTGGTATTATATATTTATTATATTTTACCTGTTTTCAATGGATGTCTTAAACTATAATAATTGTTTGTAATATCTTTTGAGAAAACAAACTGATTTGATTTGATTTGATTTGATCCTTCTAGACTTCACTTCAGACAACAATTCTCTTTCTACTCTGGTTCTTTGTACCACCTCATTGGTGGGGACTGTATCGGACGTATGCAAATAGATTATTATTTTATTCATTTATTTTTTATTTTTTTATTTCATTATTTACAAAATTTTCTTCTTCTTCTTCAGCCCGTATTGACCATCCACTCCTGGACGTAGGCCTCCTCTCGCATTTTCCATTCTCTTCTATTCTGAGCGATCCGCATCCAGGCACTTCCCGCACTTCTCCGGATATCGTCGCGCCAACGCAACTGTGGGCGCCCAACTCCACGCTTTGCCGTCCTTGGCCACCAGCACAGCAGTCGCCTTGTCCACTTTTCTTCTGGATCGCGAGCGACATGTCCCGCCTATCGCCACTTGAGGGTTGCGGCCATCTTGATAACATCGGAAACCTTTGTCCTGACTCTTATGTCCTCATTTCTGAGTCTGTCCCGTAAACTGATACCCAACATGGCTCTCTCCATTGCTCTCTGAGTGACTCTTAGCTTGTTGGCACTTTTTTGTGACATTGTGACTGTCTCAATACCATAAGTGAACACTGGCAGGACACGGGCATTGAACACTCTCCTTTTCAGGTTGATGGGTATTTTCGGATTTTTCAAAATGTGACCAAGATTTTTGAATGCTGCCCAGCTTAGTCCGACTCTTCTATTCAGGTCTGCTGTCTGGTTATCTCGCCCAAGCTGTATTTTGTGACCCAAATAAATCTATTCACTGACAGATTCAATGCTGGCATTGTCCAATACGATTTGTGCTGGTTGTGACGTGTTCGTTTTTATTTTGTCAATGTTAGTAATTTCATATTAATTTAAGTTTTAATTTGTTTCTGCCATTTATTAAAATAAATAAGGCAGTCGGAAAGGAATGCACATAGTAACGAGATGTGTGCAGAAGCTCCGACAAAATAAACCTATAAAATTCTAGGAAACGACGCCTTGCCAACGGCTGCCTCGAAGAGTGTAAAATTCTTCAAAACTGTAGACCGTTGCCACGCCATAGTTAGCGACCAATCACAAGGCGCGCTAGAAACCGCGATAACTTGGTACCGCGAAGGTTATATAAGCCGGTCGTATTTGGAATCGGCACGCACTCACTGACTCTCGTCAATGGCAAGGAGTAACAGACTTCCGAGTCTCACTCCAAAAATCAGAGATCCAAGTACTCACTCACTCACTCGTTTGGCGTCTGGAGGCTTGAGCGCCCCTACCTACATGAAAGCCAGTCCTTGTAAGGGCTTTGATCTTTGGGATATGTGGTGAGGGTTGAAAGACGGTGGAGGTTTCAGCCTTTGTTGGAGATCACAAGTAATCATACGTTAACAGTATTATGTACTCGTGACGGAGCGTGGCTGGATGTCGATAGCAGCGGGGCGGAGTCCGGGTGGTGAGCAGTAGAGGATGATGGCTCGCTGGGCAATAGCGTCGGTTGGCGGTACCGAAGACTCGTCGGAAGCTACGTGGCGTAGCAGTGTAGACAGTAGCGTGGCTCGGTGGGAGAGTCGGTTAGACGTCGCAAGAAGGAATCACGTAGTAGCGTGGCTTCGTAGGTCGGCTGGAGGGAGTCCGAGATCCCTCCTGGCGTAGACTTATTAACGTAGACTCGTGTCTGTTAAAAGCCGTAATACTGACTGACGTATTGGGTGGTCGGAAGTACCGCTTTTATATGCTTTGCTTCCCTTTGTACACGATGCCCTGCTCTAGTGACCTAGTGCATTGTATGTCATCATTGCGATATGTAGGTCCTAAGTCAGGCGTTTTCGGTTATTCGTGTCATATATTTCATCATGAAATATGCTGGTTTAGCAGTCGACTTCCACTTATGAGGGTCACGTACAGATCTACTGCCACCACTCTCTTCGCTACAACTCCTGCACCGATCGCCGCAATATAATAAAACTAGGTTTTATTACACACAAGTATCATCACGCCGTATTCTCCGCTTTCACCATCTACACACTACATCTGGACACGAGCAGCAGTCAGCGGCCTAAATAAATATTAATAGTACGGGGAGAGCAATCTGTCCCGTACAGTGACCATATCAGTCCATGCGATCTGCAACATTCTGCGATGGATCCACATTTCAACTGCTTCTATACGGTTATTTTTAATTTACTTTAGTATATATTTAAGAGACGGGGCGCTTTTTAATTTGCATAAAATTTAATTCTGGGTTCAAAATCCACCCCGTTGTGCGGTACAGGGTTGGGGTGGCTTCATTTCGCCCGCTCGTTGAAGCGGCGCTAAAGGTTTCGAGGGATGTTCTTTAAAAGGCTCTCACCACCTACAGGGAGGTTATAGGATACATTCTTCCGGTTTTAAGGGTACCTTCTAAATTGATGTTTTAGTATTTAATAATTCTATTACAAATTATAACCTTAGATAAACAAAAAAACAAACCAAATCGTCGACTCCCCACAGGGGTAGGCTGAGAGAATAGGCGGCCCCACAACTCTATCCTGACACACCTCTCTAGCTTCCCCCACATTCATACAACGAGTCATACGCGCACTTCGATTCTTCCGACTTATAATATGACCATCAATTTTGATGAATTTGGTCATGCCATGTTTTCCTCGGTCTACCTTGACTCCGTAGTCCATTTACATTGTTAACGTTATACATTCTTAACCATTCTTTCTTCATCCATGCGCTCCATATGTCCGAACCAACGTCTGTCCGATTTTATAATTTTGTTCATAATACCTTCTTCCGCTTTACATTCCTTTCTTATATCTGCATTTGAGATTCTGTCGTACATCGTTATACACACATTCGTCTTAGGGATCTCATCTCTACATTAGATAATGCGTTTTTTTCTCTTTCTTTTTTTTGTCTTTTTGTTCCTGATAATTATAATCGACAGCGCCGACATCAATTGTCCGTTGCTCCGTCACGCAGAACCATCCTGCCTTTGGTGATGCCAGTAGGAAGAGCAATTTGAAAGTTGAATCTAATCGTCTCGGATTCGGAAATTTTCAGTGTCGGTGAGCCAGTGTTCACAAAAAATATATTACAAATTCTGGAAAGAGTACTGTCTCACTGACGTCGACATATTTGGGTTCCTTCTGATATGTATGATGTTTTGGTTTCATGTCGTTGTTTTTTGTCCAAATGAGTCACCGAAATGTTCTTCGTTTGTGATGTCTCATTTGTGTATTTTATATAACCAAACGAATAAATAAATAATATATTCATCTTTTTGGTTCTATTGGCATCCTGCTTTTTGGTGATAGCTTTTGTCAAGGTCCATGTGTCCATACCGTAGAACAAGTCGGGTAGCACGTAACATCCAACTGTTCTCATTTGCAATTCGAGTGTAGATCCATTGAAATAGACATAACGATAATATAAATATATTCAAATCGCCGATTTGATAGAATGCATCGACATTGTATCACGAACAAATACGACGCTAATGGGGCAGAATACTTTCCAATATTGTAAGTATTTTCCTTTTAAACATAAACTAACTAACTAACCATCACGCCAAACAATGGACTGCCACACTTTTCTGTCCAGATATATTTCACTCGATTCCTCGACATTCATACATCGCGTCATGCACGCGCGTCAATTTCTCCGACTCCTCACGTGGCCAACATTAAATATTAAATTTATTTTATCGTATCATGTTTTCCTCGGTCTTCTTCTATTTCTAGTTCCATTTACATTTTTATAATATTTTTTTTTTCAAATTCTTTCTTCACTCATTTCCATGCGTCCAAACTTAAATTATTTTGTTCATAACACTACTTTCATTTGCACCACATTCACTTCTTATATTATATTTTCATTCGACACTATCGTACACAGAGTATCCACACATTCGTCTAAAATAGCTCATTTCTACTGCATTTATTCAACTTTCATCCTACTTTTGTCAGTTACATGCTTCACTTCTATACTTAAGGGTCCGTACAAGAACACCATTGGGTACTGCCATTGACGATACAAATATATGTACATTCACCATCAGAAACAATTGGGGTTTTATCACTTTCCTTCTCTACCTCAACAATCGGTGTCGTGCAACATTCATACGTCGTGTCACGCACGCACGCCGATTTCTCATTATTTTCATATTTTATATTTTCATTCGACACTATATCATACACAGAGTATCCAAACATTCGTCTAAGAGATTTCATTTGTACTGCATTAATTATACTTTAATCCTTCTTTTGCCAGTACCATGATTATGTTTAACATTATGTAAGAGCTGAAAGGGTTGGATGTAGGTGCCAAAATGAGCGGAGTGTCAGTAAGCTGTCTCTTGTATGCGGATGAAGCTGTCCTACTTGCTGACAACGAGCATGAACTACAAGTCCTGGTGAATTGTATGTATGAGGTATGCATGCGAAATGATCTGATGATGAATGTTAATAAGTCCAAGGTAATGATATTTGAAAAGGAAGAAACCATGACAGGTTGCAACATTAGCGTGAATGGTGAAAATTTGGAGCAAGTAGTTGAGTTTGTGTATTTAGGTAGTATGTTAACAAGAGATGGGAGAGTGGAGAGGGATATTGAAAGAAGGGTTGGGGCAGGCAACAGTGATAACTTACAGTTGTCATCGCAAACAAAAACCTATCCAAAAAAGCTAGAATGGCAGTGCACAATGGTGTTCTTCTACCGACCCTTATGTATGGAAGCGAAGCATGGAACTGGCAAAGGAAGGATGAAAGTAGAATAAATGCAGTTGAAATGAGATCTCTTAGACGAATGAGTGAATATTCTGTGTATGATAGAGTATCGAATGAAAATGTAAGAAGTGAATGCGGTGCGAATGATGGTGTCATGAACAAAATAATGAAAGGATCATTAAGATGGTTTGGACATATGGAAAGAATGAATGAAGAAAGAATGGTAAAAAAATGATATGTTAATGATGTAAATGGTACCAGAAATAGAGGAAGACCGAGGAAAACGTGGCACGATCAAATAAATCAAATATTGAATGTCGGCCATGTGAGGAGTCAGAAAAATCGACGCGCGTGCATGACACGATGTATGAAGGTTGAGGAAGCGAGAGAAATATGTCAGGAAAGAAAGGTGTGGCAGTCCATTCTTTCTGCCTTCTCCTTAGTTTTGTTGAATCAATATTAAAAATGTCTTATTTATTGTTTTTTGAACAATGATGTCAAACTCCATATTAAATAATTAATACGAATGAAAAAACTTATGTTTTTCTAGAAGTTTTATTATATTTTTTGGGGGATGACATGATGACATTTGATATGATGACATTTGATAATGCCTTAGAAGGGCAAAACATGTCATCCCCCCAAAAATATTATAAAAATTCTAGAAAAACATAAGTTTTTTCATTCGTATTAATTATTAAAAGTGTCCATCTCCGAAGCGATATTATTTGATTGCTCTCGCCATCGGTATCACCAGAGGCAGGTTTGTTATGCATGCTGGGTGATAAAACTGTCTGTGCTGACGCTGTCGAAGATAACCGCCTGGAACGTAAAGTTTGGTCGAGATAAATAAAGCATTTATAAAATAGTATAATAGAAATATAATCAAATCACCCCCTTTGTAGGTAATACGGTAAACCTAGGAATTTTCGCATCTCTCCCAGTTTCTAAGCCCAGAAGAAAAGACCGAATGACTCCATTCATTTGTAAATTTTTCTAATACACATCCAATTTAATTATGCACGTTTCTACCCTTGACAAAATGGCAAACATCTACGGGTTGAATTACCGAATTACGCTTGGTTAAGACTTCGCCGTGAGACTGTTCTCAGATTATTGATGGTTGAGGTATTAGTTTAGTGAAATTCCATTAAGGGTAACATACAGCGATATCAATAACATATATATAATACAACATTTAGATTAATTAAAGTAATTCCAATTAAATCATCTTCTTCTTCTTCTCTTTATAGACCTTTGGTCTGTTGGGAGGTTGACTCCCAACAATCTCTCCATCACTTCGGCGGTCTTCCGGAGGGACGGCAGCCGGCAGGAATCTGATGAGCCACAGCGTGTGGGATTCTGGTGGGATCCATCCTCGCACGTGCGCATTCCAGTATCTTCTGCGTTGTCTGCCCCATCTCACGACACCCTCCACTTTGCAGATCTCGCGGATAGCCTTGTTCCTCATCCTATCTCAAATAGTCCTTATATATACACAAACATACATATAGATTTGGGGGTTTGATTCAAAATTTCTTACGCAAGCCGGGATTCTGGGCTTTTATGAGAGTATCGCCACTAGCTGTGAGTCACCCTTCCAAGAGAGGCCAGCCGGAACAGACCTAATGTCTAAAAGGAGAAGAAGGAGATAAATATGAAGAAGAAGATTTTTCTTCTTTTTCCTTATTGTAGACCTATGTGGTCTGTTCTCCAGAGTGTTGGTCCTCCTGTGAGGTAGACTCCCAGCTGTCCTTCCATCTTTTAGGAGGTATTCCACGCGGACGAGTCCCATGATGTTGATAATGCAATGCAATATAGGGGAGTCTGGTGGTGTCCATTCTTTGAACATGACCGTACCAGTCCATTTTTCGTTGTCTGCTCCATCTTATAATATCCTCAACCTCACATATCTATATTATTCTGGTGTTCCTCACGCGATTCCCTCAGTCTCTTGCCTGCTTTCTTCCTCGGTGTCTTCATTTCGGAAGTCCTCAAAACTGGTCCTTACTGTGTGTACCCTTGCTTCGACGTCATATGTTATTATTGGTGGTTACGCATGCTTTACAGATTCTCATCTTTCTCTTAATGGCCATGTCTTTGTTTTTCCATTTTTGTGAATTTTAGAGCCCTAGAGATTGCAGCTGCCTTGTTGACTTGGGCTTGTATTTCTTCCCGCAGATCAGATCCCCCCACCAGGTACCATGCCTAGATACTTGAAGGCTCTTACCTGTTCTATGGGTTGATTTTCTATAACCAGGTTACGTGTTTTGGAAAAGGTCATACATTTTGTTTTTTCGATGGAGATCGTCATGTTGTATTTCTTACAGGCGTGATGTAGTCTGTCTATCATTTTTTGGAGGTCATTATTGTTTTCAGCTATGATTATAGCATCGTCTGCATAACAGACCACACAATAAGTATTTGTACGCGGAATTTTCTGAGAACGGCAGGGAAAGTGTTAAACTATCCTTAGGTCCATGCTCAAGCGCACATGGCATGTAAGAGGCATTTTGTAAAACGGTTTTCGCAGTGAATTTGTAATTCCGTCTACTGCGGATGTGTCTATTCCGTTCCTCGCAAATTTATGGCCTGCCACCACTTTTATATCGTGCCTTTGTAGGGATTACTCTATTGTGCGCCCTGGAGAAAGAAATGAATTCCCTACGAGAAACTTTGAAATATACGAAATAATTTTAAATAATTGAATTAAGACAAAACAATTTATTTTCGTATCTTAAATATTTAGCATCTTCTGCTTCCTCTTCACCTCTTCCCGTTACTCGGGTTCGGCTTTCTTAACCTTATAATTCCATACCGGTGCTGAGTTACTAGTACACATTGTTTGACAAAGAATTCAGTTTAAACTATGCTGGACGGTTTTTAAAGCGCTTCACAGGATGGCACCAGCCTATATATCTGATTTTTTCATTGTTGATAGCCTTAACTTGCGGCAATCAACACTTCGATCAGGTTAATGCCACACTGGAGTGCCAAAGTAGGAGATTTTTCCTAAAGTCAGATTCAGGAAGGGGCGCTCGACTGAAACTAATCTCATGGTATTCACAGTTTACATTGCAAGGGCCTTGGATGATGGTCACCAAGTTGACTGTTCACATAATAATTTCTCAAAGGCCTTTGATACTGTGAACCACGACATTCTGATAGCAAAGCTATCTCAAATTGGATTCGGTTCTCAGTTGATTATGTTTTTCATTAGTTACCTCGAGGGGAGAAAACCTTTTCTTGTAAATTCAGGGGTGCCACAAGGTTCAAACTTAGGGCCACTCCTATTCACCATCTTCATAAATGATATGCCGAAGGTTATAAACTTCTCGCAATTTCTTTTAGTTGCCGATGATCAGAAATTATTCCTGGATATTAAAATCCTGTAGACTGTCTTCGCCTCCAGTCGGACATCAATAATATTGTTAACTGGAGTCACAGTAATCAAATGCAATTCAATGTCTCTAAATGCGTTATGCTATCATTTACTAGAGCATTGAGAACTGTATATCATAGATACACAATGAACAACCAGCAACTGGCACATGTATCTACGATGAGAGATCTCGGGATCATCTATGAGAGTAGGCTGACTTTTCGTGCACATATCGAGAGGATTTGTGGCATTGCACTGAGGATGTTGGGGTTCAGAAGAGTTTTCAGGGATCCCAATGTGTTAAGAGTCCTATACAACGCATTGGTTCGGAGTAGACTCGAAAGTAGTTCTGTGATATGGAGTCCTCACGAAGCGAGATATTATGCTGGAGAGGGTTCAGAAAAAAATTCCGAGGTATCTCTACACGAGGAAGTATGGTAGTTATCCGTGGCTCTATCCCACGGCATTTCTTTTGGGAATGCTCGTTACCAATTCTCTACAGCTTCGAAGAGATGGACATCTAATAACCCATTTCTTTAGATTAATTAGGGGATACTTCAAGAACTCGACCGTACTGGAGGATGTTGGTCATTATGTCTCCGATAGATATCTCCGACAGCGACAGCACAGATTGTTTTACCTACCGGCCACCAGAACCAATCTGCCTCTGGTGACACCAGTGGGAAGAGCAATTAGTCTGCTGAACGCGGTCTCCTCGAAGATCGACGTCTTTCATATTAGTGAAGGTTCGTTCAGGGGACAAATACTTTTGACTTTAGAAAGTATCTTGTCTTCCTAATGTCGAACCGTCTCTAATGCGTTCCTGGTATTATGTTGTATTTTTATAATATTTTGCAGTTCGTAATGTCTTTTGAGTTAATAAATTGATTTAATTTGATTTGGTATCTCGGCAAATCTGGTCTTCGTCCTCTGCCAATCGATCCCTCGACCATTCCCTCCAACACATCATGCAGGAAACATTCGTGTCGCAACACATGACCAATCCATCTCGCGCGCCTCTCCGCTATGGTGTTCAATATGTCTGTTCTCTTCATCTCTGCTGAGAACCTCCTCATTGGTGGTCACGTGGTCCCTACATGAAACATGGGCAATTCGTCGGTAGGTCCACATTTCAAACGCCTCCAGCCTTTTGCGCTCTCTTTCGTCCAGGCACCAAGTCTTGCAGCTGTTACACCAATGTTTTTATTACTTAGTTGTTTTCGGAGGTGAACGTCTATGTTATTGGACTCGAATATTTTACCTTTTTGTTGAAGGCAAGTTTAGCCTGGTGGATACGACTATCGACATCTTTCTTTGATCGAATATCCCATGTAAATACTACTCCCCAGGTAAACAAAAGTCTTTACGTTCTTGATCGCAGTTCTAGCCATTTCTATATTTATTAGACATAATATGCCTTAGACATTTATATCGTTTGTAATGTCTCTTGAGATAAACAACCGATTTGATTTATATTGGTTTGCTGCTTAAAAACATAATTTTGTTTCAGGCATTTTTCGGTGGTGACGTGTAGATGACATTTTAAATCAAAGCGCCAATTTTGAAAGAGAACCCGCTGCGATTGGCCCGCGGAGTGATGTGACGCCATGCCAGCGGTAAACCGCCGCAGCCGATTGGCCAGTGAAGTGCTAACCTGTAACGAAGTGCGCAGCCTGATAGTCAACACAAAATGGCGGATCGCTGTCGCCGTGTTCCTGATTTTGCTGCTAATCGGTGAGTTTTTTTATTGTTAATTATAGATTATTTAGTGACATATCCACTAAAAAGAATACTTATTAACTGGCAAATATATTTTTTGCGGTTATATTTAGATACTGTTTACACACCACTTTAACAAAACGAATTGCGCAACATGGTGCAACTTACGTATATCAAATTTACGAACATCATTTGCAGAATTACAATTAATTTCTAGATTTTTATGAAGTTTTAAATAATATATTTTAATCGAATATGTTAAATATACAACATTAACAACAAACCATCACGCCGTTTTCCCGTCACACTACTCTATCCTGACATACCTCTCTAGCTTCCTCCACATTCATACAGCGAGTCATACACGCACGTCGATTCTTCCGGCTTCTGTCATGACCAACCTTTAAAATTTGATTAATCACTTTTCTTTCCAGACATATTTCTCTCGCTTCCTCAACATTCATACATCGTGTCATGCACGCGCGTTGACATTCAATATTTGATTTATTTGATCGTGCCACGTTTTTCTCGGTATTCCTCTATTTATGGTTCCATTTACATCGTTAACATATAATTTTTGTGCCATTCTTTCTTCATTCATTCTTTCCATAGGTATGTCCAAACCATCTTAATGATCCTTTCATTATTTTGTTCATATCACCATCATTCGCACCGCATTCACTTCTTATGTTTTCATTCGAAACGTTTTCCTCGGTCTTCCTCTATTTATGATTCCATTTACATCGTTAACATATATTTTTTTACCATATTTCTTCATTGAACTGAATACAACAATATTTGCAATTGGATATTTTTATATGTTCACTTATGTACCAAAGTGTTTTCATATTAACTAACTAACTATCCATTACGTCGTCTTTCTGAAGGGGAAGGCAGAAAGAATGGACTGTCACCCTTTTCTTTCCCGACATTCATACATCGTGTCATGCACGCGCGTCGATTTCTCTGCCTCCTCACGTGGCTGACATTCAATATTTGATTTATTTGATCGTGCCATGCTTTCCTAGGTCTACCTCGACTCCGTACTCCAATTATAATACATCGTTAACGTACACTTTTTTAAACCATTCTTCGTCCATGCGCTTCATATGTCCGAACCAACGCAGCGATTCTTTCATAATTTTGTTCATAACGCCTTCTTTCGCTCTACATTCCTTTCTTATAGCAGCATTAGAGATTCTGTCGTACATCGTTCTACCACACATACGTCTTAGTGACCTCAACTCTACCGCATTTATTCTGCTCTCATCTTTCTTCAGCCAGTTCCATGCTTCGCTTCCATACATAAAAGTGAGAGTGGAGAAGGATATTTAAAGAATTGTTGGGGCAGGCAACAAAGTGAATGGTGCACTTAAAGTTGTCATCGCAAACAAAAGCCTATTAAAAAAAAAACTAAGATGGCACAGTGCATAATGGTGTTCTTGTGCCGACTCTTATGATGGAAGTGAAGCATGGAACTGGCAAAAGAAGGATGAAAGTAGAATAAATGAAGTAGAAATGAGATCTCTAAGACGAATGTGTGGTAAATCTGTATACGATAGAGTGTCAAATGCAAAGTATAAGAAGTGAATGCGGTGCGAATGATGGTGTCATGAACAAAATAATGAAAGGATCATTAAGATGGTTTGGACAAATGGAAAGCATGAATGAAGAAAGAATGGTAAAAAAAGTATAGAATGTTAATGATGTTAATGGAACTAGAAATAGAGGAAGACAGAGGAAAATGTAGCACGATCAAATCAATCAAATATTTAATATCGGTCACGTGAGGAGTCGGAGAAATCGACGTGCGTGCATGACAAGATGTGTGATTATAGAGGATGCGAGAGAAGTATGTCAGGTCAGAACAGTGTGGCGTTCCATTCTTTCTGCCTATCACTCCGGGGAGACGGCGTGATCGTTAGTTAGTTAGTCTATTTCTTTATCTGTGCAAATCGTATTTTTTCAAATTTTCGCGGCGAATATTACGTCAACTGATTTTCTATGGCGCATCCGGGCAGCTGAGAAACGAAAAAGCATGAAATTACCACATTTCAGTCGGTTCGTAGGCCATTGTTACATTTATTTCCCGCCAAAAACTGACAGCGGTGGTTTCAAGAACAATCAAATGCCATTTAAAATTTTACAATTTTGCGTCTCTGTATAGCGGATTTGAAGAGAATTCGAAACGTCCTTTCAGAATTACGATTTTTTTAAAACTAACTAACCATCACGCCGTCTCCCCGAAGGGGTAGGCAGAAATAATGGACTGCCACACTTTTCTTTCCTGACATATTTCTCTCGCTTCCTCAACATTCATACATCGTGTCATGCACGCGCGTCGATTTCTCTGACTCCTCACATGGCCGACATTTAATATGTGATTTATTTGATCGTGCCACGTTTTCCTCGGTCTTCCTCTATTTTTGGTTCCATTTACATCATGAACATACAATTTTTTTACCATTCTTTCTTCATTCATTCTTTCCATATGTCCAAACCATCTTAATGATCCTTTCATTATTTTGTTCATGACACCATTATTCGCACCGAATTCACTTCTTATATTTTCATTCGACACTCTATCATACACAGAGTATCCACACATTCGTCTAAGAGATCACATTTCTACTGCATTTATTCTACTTTCATCCTTCTTTTGCCAGTTCCATGCTTCGCTTCCACACATGAGGGTCGGTAGAAGAACACCATTTTTTTAACGATTAAAACGATTTTTTTAATGAAATTAAAAATATTGAAAGAAGGGTTCAAATCAAATCAAATGCATATATAACAATTCGAATGAAAAATAAAAATGAATGCGGTGAGAATGAAAGTATTATGAACAAAATAATGAAAAGATCATTAAGATGGTTTGGAAACATGGAAAGAATGAATGTAGAAAGAATGGTAAAAAATTATATGTTAACGATATAAATTGAACTAGGCAAAGAGGAAGGCCGAGGAAAACTGGCACGATCAAATAAAGTTGAGGAAGCGAGAGAAGTATGTTAGGAAAGAAAAGTGTGGCAGTCCATTCTTTCGGCCTACCCCTTCGAGGAGACGGCGTGATGGTTGGTCTGTTTCATAAAAATAATATTCCATATGTATTTTCTGATACATTGCCCTCATAGCAAATATGAAAAGAAATTATTTTATTCGACAATAATACGTAATTTATAGGGGTTCTTTTTTCTTTCTTAAACAGATATAAGTTTGTATATTTTTTCCTTATCATTCTACATATTATGCTATTGTCTTATTTTACCTGATTTGTGTATCTTTTCTTTATTATATGTCTTGTTTTTCTTGATTTTTAATTTTTTGTTGCATGCTGTTGTCTTATTTTAACCGATTTGGTTATCTCTTCTTTTTTATATGGTATTGTCTTGTTTTACTTGATTTATGTATTTTTTCTTTGTCTCATGATATTGTCTCATTTTGTGTATTTCTTATTTATCATATGCCATTGTCTTGTTTGACTTGATTTATGTATTTTTTTTTGTTTCATGTTGTTGTCTTATTTTACCTGATTTGAGTATCTCTTCTTTATCATATGCTATTGTCTTATTTTACTTGATTAATTTTTGTTGTTGTTCCATGCTATTATTTTATTTTACCTGATTTGTGCATCTCTTCTTTATCATATTCTTTTGTCTTGTTTTACTTGATTAATGTATTTTTTTGTTTTATGCTATTGTCTTATTTTACCTGATTTGTTCATCTCTTCTTTATCATATGCTATTGTCTTGTTTTACTTGATTGATGTATTTTTTCTTTGTTTCATGTTATTGTCTTATTTTACCTGATTTGTGTATCTCTTCTTTATCATATGCTTTCGTCTTGATTTACTTGATTCATGATTTTTTTGTTTCATGCTCTTGACTTATTTTACCTGATTTGTTCATCTCTTGTTTATCACATGCTATTGTCTTGTTTTACTTGATTTTTTGTTTGTTTTATGCTGTTGTCTTATTTTACCTGATTTGTGTATCTCTTCTCTATCTTCTGCTATTGTCTTACTTTACTTGATTTGGGTAAGTTTCATTATTTTACGCTTATATCTTATTTTACTTGAGAGTTGCACTGAAGGGTGGTGCATAACAATAACATTGACAGTATTACGAACTTGGTGAGCACATTTAATCGATGTTGTAATCTGATATAATATTTGATTTTTATTATTTATTACCATTATTCATTAGATGCTTTGTTAATGTACCTAAAAATATTTAAATGGAGCGTCATTTTTGACTCACGTATTATTACTTCTTAAGAACGTCTTTCGTATGAAAAAGCTGAAAGGGTTAGATGTAGGTGCCAAAATGAGCGGAGTGTCAGTAAGCTGTCTCTTGTATGCAGATTACGCTGTCCTACGTAGACAACGAGCATGAACTACAAGTCCTGTTGAATAGTATGTATGAGGTATGCATGCGAAATGATCTGATGATGAATGTGAATAAGTCCAAGGTAATATTTGAAAAAGAAGAAATCATGACATTCTGCAACATTAGCGTGAATGGTTAAAATTTGGAGCAAGTAGATGAGTTCGTTAATTTGGGTAGTATGTTTACGAAAGATAGGCGAGTGGAGAGGAATATTGAAAGTAGAGTTGGGGCAGGCAACAAAGTGAATGGTGCACTTAAAGTTGTCATCGCAAACAAAAACGTTTGCAAAATAGCTGAAATGGCATTGCACAATGGTGTTCTTGTACCGACCCATATGTATGGAAGTGATGCATAGAACTGGCAAAAGAAGGATGAAAGTATAATAAATGTAGTAGAAATGAAATCTCTTAGACGAATGTGTGAATACCCTGTGTATGATAGAGTGTCGAATGAAAATATAAGAAGTGAATGCGGTGCGAATGATGGTGTTATAAACAAAATAATGAAAGGACCATTAAGATGGTTTGGACACATAGAAAGAATAAATGAAGAAAGAATGGTGAAGAAGATATATGTATAAGCGATGTGAACGGAGCTAAAAATAGAGGAAGGCCGAAGAATACTTAGCCCAATCAAATCAATCAAATATTAAATATCGGTCACGTGATGGGTCTGAGAAATCGACGTGCGTGCATGACACTACATTTGAATGTACGGAAAACGAGTGATGTATTTCAAGAACAGTGTGGCGGTCCATTTTTCTGCCTACCCCTCCGGGGAGACGGTGTGATGGTTAGTTCTCTTCTTCTTCTTTTTTTCCTGTTACACCTCCGTGGTGCATAGGGCCTCAAGGAACGTCGTCCTGTAGGGCTCTTCTCCAGGTGGCTCTAAGTCTGCCTCGCTTCCTCTTTCCTCCCATAGGGGACCAGTCTAGTGCGCCCTGAGCGATACAGGCTGGGTTCCGTCTCAGAGTGTGACCGATCCACTGCCATCCAATGATCCACCTTGTGTCTAGCGACTTGTTCTCTAATTGGCTTTTCGCCTGCCATGGTCCAGAGAACGGCATTTGACACTGTTTGGGGCCAATAGATCTTGAATATTGAGCGAAAGCACCTATTTATAAACACCTGGAGTTTTCCAATAAGAAGGGCGGAATTGGGAATGTTGTATTACATAAAGTGTGCGCTCAACCCAACCAATGACAGGTCATAAGTCCTGTAAACGCCTCGACCACCATATTCTGTTTCCAATTTGCATCTTCGTCTCTATTGAGATACAATTAATCCTTAAAATGATAACCCGCAATGGGTAAAATCCGGTATTCATCTACAAGTATTTGTATACATTCAAAATGTTGTTTTCTAATAACGTCCGCGGTAGATTTCCAAGTCTCACATCCGTACAGCAGGACGCTTTTAACGCTACTGCTGAATATTTGGATGGTTAGTTAGTTAGTTAATATTATAAACTGTGCGATTAATTTGTTTGTTACGTACAATAATTAAGCAGTCCTTCATTTGTATTCTAATGGTTGTTTATTCAGAGTTAGCTTAAACATTATACAGATGTTCCATGCACGGACAATGCATCTGATTGGATCTAGATTTTGCGGTGAGTTCACTATAGTGGTCCTGTCGTCTCCCTTGAAGGGTGTTGGAATTATAAAAACCATTGGTCCTGGATCCACGTTCGCGGCTGCGGCCCTTTGTTCTCCGGAACATTCGGACTGTGTAACAAAAGCGGGATTCAGATTGCTTATTAAATGGGATCACAAGGGTTTGGTACTCCCTACATATGTGCACACGACTTCACAAGTAGCTTTGCTATTTGAAAGCAATAGGATGATTAGAAATATCATGTCAATGTAAATAAAAATGTTTGTCTTTAAATTCTTCATCAAGCCGTCTCCCCAAAGGCTAGGCAGACATAATTGACGATCTTCGTGGCCGAATGGTAAGTGCATTGACTGCCACCCCGAAGGTTACTAGTTCGATTCCCGGCGAGGGCAGTGTGATTGTCACACTGTCTTTGGTCTGGTGTAGAATTCACGTGACTATAAAATGGCGATAGATTAGCTACCTATCACATGTCACGAGAATCACTATGATAGCTATTATATACCCTTTTCATCGATTTGGCTCATGCTGTCATGATGTAAAGAGCGATTCAACAAAATAATAATAATAATAATAATAAAAATTCTTAGGTATCTCTACATGAGAGAGTATTGTAGTTATCTGTGGCTCTATCCCACAGCATTTCTTTTAGGAATGCTTGGAACCAATTCCTTACAGCTTCGAAGAGATGAGCATCTCACTACTCATTTCTTTAAATTAATCAGGGGGATATTTCGAGAATTCGGCCGTGCTAGAGGATGTTGTTTTTTTTATCCCTGATAGATATCTCCGACAGCAACAGCTCATATTGTTTTAAGCCTACCGGCCACCAAAAACCAATCTGCCTCTGGTGACACCGGTGGGAAGAGTAATTAGTCTGCTGAACGCGGTCTTCTCGAAAATCAACGTCTTTCATATTAGTGAAGGTACTTTCAGGGGACAAATACTCGTGACTTTAGAAAGCATCTTGTCTTCCTAATGTCGAATCATCTCTAATACGTTCCTGGTATTATGTTATATTTTTATAATATTTGACCTGTACTCAATAGATGCCTTAAACATTTTGCTGTTTGTAATATCTTTTGAGTTTATAAACTGATTTGATTTGATACGTTGGTTCACCAGGTGTCTCATACTTTGGAACTCCGGTTTGGCATTAACCTGATCGAAGCATTGATTGCCGCAAGGTAGGGCTATCAGCAATGCAAATATCAGATACGAGGTGTGGCAATTAAATTCCGAGAATTTGTAAATAAAACACAGGCAACAGTAAGCAACCAATTTTTTTACGGTCTTTACAGTAGTCCCCTCCTAACTCAGAACAACGTTTCCAACGTTTCTCCCATTTTTGGAAGCAGCCTTGATAGTCCTCTAAAGTTAATCCTTTCAAGGCGACGGTTGCAGCCTCCTGGACAGCCTCCACACTGCCATGATAGGTTCCTTTGAGGTGACTCTACATTTTAAGGAACAAGAAGAGGTCACAGGGAGCCAAGTCGGGGCTGTATGGTGGATACGGTAACGTTGGGATACTTTTTTTCGCCAAATATTCCCTCAATATCAAGGAGAAATGAGCCGGATCGTTATCATGGTGCAAGAGCCAGCCGTTAGGGTCATTTACGGAAAACACGCTGTCGCAGCCGCTCCAAGACATCAACATAGAACTTTCCAGTCACTATCTGGCCCTCAGGGACGTATTCACTGTGAATAATGCCATGAATATCGAAGAAAATGATCAGCTTTGCCTTCAGCCGTGATTTTGACATTGATAACCATGAAATATTCACTGCGACTGAGTGGAAGGACCTATCTAACCAGACGCACCGCGCTAGTCATGCAGTGTTGCCGGTTCACACGCCGCAACTATATTCTCGGAATTTTATTGCCACAACTCGTATATATGCTGGTGCCATTCCGTGAAGCGCTTGAAAAACCGTCCAGCATAATCTGAATTCTTTCAGGACACTTGAGCCAGTGAAGTTGGTATTTTTAAATATGTTATCATTATAAAGCATAATATTTTGGGAACAGCCTGTATCATTAGAGATGGTCCCTCCATATGGCGAGAATCTATGCGCATTGTTACGTTAAATCGTTAAGAGTAGGGCTTTATTATCACACAATTATCTCAATACGTAATGCCGCCTTAATCCAACTGGAATTGTATCTCTCATTGTATGTTCACACTCGGCGACAAGCGAGAATTGCGATTATGACTTCTGTACAATCTCACTGTAATTACATTATTACATAAACCCAATATTTCATTTCTATATGTTATAAGTAGGGCTAGGAATCGACATAAAAAGCATATTATTTCCCTGGGCTTCGCTTTCAAAAATACGTGTTTGGTGTTTTGAGATCTGTATACCCCCTTAAGCCCTAGTTATTAGGAAATTGAAAAACTTTGATTAATCTTCTATTTAAAAAATAAAATAAAAAACACGATATGTATCGGAGGATACCTCCATCTTCAGGTGTAAAAATATAATAAAAACTAAACAAATAAAGACTTATAAAAAACGTATTTAAAATTCGATACAATAATTCAAATTTAAAAATTAACCTGGGCTACTTGTTATAAGTAGGTACTAACAATTATTTTTTATATATTTTTTAGTAGTTTTTTGTTAAAAAAAGGGCTTGGCAGACATAATTGACGACCTTCGTGACCGAGTGGTAAGTGTATTGACTGCCACCCCGAAGGTTCCGGGTTCGATTCCCGGCGAGGGCAGTGTGATTGTCACACTCTCTTTGGTCTGGTGTAGAATTCACGTGACAATAAAATGGCGATAGATTAGCTACCTATCACATGTCACGAAAATCACTAGATACCTATACCCTTTACATCGATTTGGCTCATGCTGTCATGATGTAAAGAGCGATTCAACAAAATATTAATAATAATAATAATACTGAAATAAATTATATTAGTTAAAATTATATTAGTTTTATCGTTTTTATAAAGAATTTTGAAAGGTGTAAAAATAAATTTTTCATTTGTTCCAATGACAATTTGAATAATTTCTTCGATATTATTTTAAAGTTCTTGCTAGTCAAGTGCCTAATTACAGCTAATTTAAAAAAACGGTGGATACGTGTAACATAAATAAAATAAACACAAAAGTCCGGATCGTCCATGTCAACATGTGCAACATCGAAAAAAACATTATGTGTTATTACATTCTGTGCTAAATTAAAATAACATGGATACGTGGAACATAAATTAAATACTCGTAGACAATATGTGCACCATCTAAAAGTAACATTTTGTGTAAAATTATTTTTATTTTGTTATTTTATTTTATATCATTGTATTTTATAATATTTGTTTTAGATTTATTTTGTGGGTGTTGGAAAATCGAAGTGTGCGCGGGAGATGCCTATTGGTGGCGATGAGGTTCGCAACCTATCACACCGCGTCTCCCGCGGGGCGAAAAGAGAAGGATGGAGTGCCGCATCAGTAAAAGTGTGACAGTCCATTCTTTCTGCCTACCCTTTCGGGGAGACGGCGTGGAGATTAATTAGTTAGTTAGTTTATAATAATACTGTTCTGTCCTGTCATACATCTCTCTGGCTTCATATAAATTTCTGCCAACCCCAAGCTTTCAATTGTGTAAAAGCTTTAAAAGATAGACAAAGAGATTGCATACAATCCTGACTCACCGGACGGATCCAACGGAATATCTGATGATGGTGTTGACAGGATTGACGATAAAACGAAATTTTATTTTATTCACAAAATGTATTTTTAAACGATAAATTACATCTCTAAGGATGCTGCGATGGGATGTAGATATATGTTCGTACCCAGTGACGTGCATCAGTTATAAAGATTTTTATGACTTTTTTTTTTAACATTTGATTTGGGTCATGTGGTGCTCCCGTAAATTTGGAGATATTTTGTGTATAAGTGAATTGTTTTGGTCAATTTGATTGTTGCCGCATTTTATGAAAGTTATTGGTGACACAAAATACGTTTTCACTGATGTTAAAATAATAGTTTTTTCGTTTATAAAAAGAATTTTGACAGGTGTAAAAATTAATTAATCATTTGTTCCAATGACAATTTGAATAAATTCTTCAATAAAAATTTCAAGAGATCATTTCACAATTTCATTTGAGAGGTCGCTTGAGGAACACCAGAATTAGAGAGATACGTAAGGTTGAGGATATTATAAGATTGAGTAGACGGCGAAGATGGGACTGAAATGGTCATTTCCAAAGAATGGATACCATCAGACTCCCCTTTAATACACTACATAATCAGTCTCATGGGACTAGTTTATATGGAAGACATCCAAAAAGATAGAAAGACAGCTGGGAATCTACTTCTTAGGAGAAGAAACCCTCTGGAGAACAGAAGAGGTTCCCATAACATACCCGAGGCTGTTATAGGGTGCGGCGGCGCCCTTTCGTCAGCCTCGCTCATGAACTTTCTAGGCCTTATCCCCGTCCATTCGGGACTTAAATTTATTATTGTATATCAATCGCAAGGGGATGCCAGACCGCATTTAATCTAATCTTTTGTTTCCCCTTCTATGTCTCGCTCAATCACGTACATATGTAAACTTACAGTATATTCTTAAAGCTAACATTTAGTGAACTTTAACACGGTATTACAGTGAAGACAAAGCACTATTTTGGTCTTGGGGAAGAGAGAGAGGGAAAATGCGGGGGGCGGGATTGAAGCGAAGTAAAGAGGGTCATTACTTGAGAGTAAAGGGGAGGAAAAAGGAGCACATGAGAATGAATAAGAGAAATACTGGTTAACATAATTATTATAGTATATAAAAAAATGATGGCAAAAGAAGGATGAAAGTAGAATAAATGCAGTAGAAAAGGGATCACATGAGAAAGAATAAGAGAAATACTGGTTTACATAGTTAATATTATATAAAAAAGGATAGCAAAAGAAGGAAGACGGTAGAATAAATGCAGTAGAAATAAGATCTCTAAGGTGAATGTGTGGTAAATCTGTATAATGTAATGATAGAGTGTCAAATGCAAATATAAGAAGTGAATGCGGTGCGAATGAATGTGTTGTGAACAAAATAATGAGAGGGTCGTTAAGATGGTTAGGACGCCTGGAAATAATGAGTGAAGAGAGAATGGTAAAGGAGGTATATGTAAACAACGTGAACGGAGCAAGACATAGAGGAAGGTCGAGGAAAACGTGGCACTATCAAATCAATCAAATATTACACGTGAGGAGTCGGAAAAATCGGCATGCGTGCATGACAAGATGTATGAATGTAGAGGAAGCAAGAGAAGTATGTCAGGATAGAAGGTGATAGATAGGTGGTCTATTCTTTCTTCCTTCCCCCGTGATGGTTAGTTAGTTAGTTTTTTATAAAAAAAAAGAACTCCACCTGGATTGAAGCGAGGTAAAGAGGGTCATTGGGTGAGAATAAAGGGGAGGCAAAGGGAGCACACGAGAATGAAAAAAAAATACTGGTTAATATAATACATATATAAAAAAGAAGACCACATAGGTCTACAACAAGGAAAAATAAGAAAAATATGATAGCAATGGTGCATGCTTTTCCCGGCCATCTATTTACGAGCCGTCACTGCCATGGGGGAGAGAGATTCTGAATTAATGAGAGTTTTTACGGGATTTCCGCTCACACGTCGTCGAAAAAAAAAATATAACGGAATTCCATTTCGAGAGTTTAACGTGGAACGGAAAAATATATTCAGGCAGTGCAAAGGCGGGCTACAGGGGGTCGATAATTATTGAAAAAATAATGGTCAAAAGTACAACTAACATATTTTTTTATGGATTAATTGTATCTCAATAGAGACGAAGATGTACATTTTTTTGGAAACGGAATATGGTAGTCGAGGCGTTTACAGGACTTATGACCTATCATTGGTTGGGTTAAGCGTACGCTTTATGTAATACACCATTACCTTTTCCGCCCTTCTTACAACCACCACGTCTGACAATTTTTTGGAACTTGTATATATGCTTCTATATTAAAATAACTTCACATTTTTCTGGTCAATCTACACTAGCGCCATCTATTATGATTATTTGTAAGCACGAAGCAGAAAAACTTTATTAATGCAATGTGAAAGGCTTACGCAATTATCATACTGGTAGACAACGCCTGGAGATCTAATCTCCAATTTTTATGCTTTTAACTTGGACCAGTTTTTTATATATTTTTTTTTAATGTATACAAATACTTTGACGCTGTTCTTCTTGCAGACAACGAGCATAAACTACAAGTCCTGGTGAATTGTATGTATGAGGTATGCATGCGAAATGATCTGATGATGAATGTTAATAAGTCCAAGGTAATGATTTTTGAAAAGGAAGAAACCACGACAGTCTGCAACATTAGAGTGAATGGTGAAAATTTGGAGCAAGTAGTTGAGTTCGTATATTTAGGTAGTATGTTTACAAGAGATGGGCGAGTGGAGAGGGATATTGAAAGAAGGGTTGGGGCAGGCAACAAAGTGAATGGTGCACTTAAAGTTGTCATCGCAAACAAAAACCTATCCAAAAAAGCTAGAATGGCAGTGCACAATGGTGTTCTTCTACCGACCCTTATGTATGGAAGCGAAGCATGGAACTGGCAAAAGAAGGATGAAAGTAGAATAAATGCAGTAGAAATGAGATCTCTTAGACGAATGTGTGGATACTCTGTGTATGATAGAGTGTCGAATGAAAATATAAGAAGTGAATGCGGTGCGAATGATCGTGTCATGAACAAAATAATGAAAGGATCATTAAGATGGTTTGGACATATGGAAAGAATGAATGAAGAAAGAATGGTAAAAAAATTATATGTTAATGATGTAAATGGAACCAGAAATAGGGGAAGACCGAGGAAAACGTGGCACGATCAAATAAATCAAATATTGAGTGTCGGCCATGTGAAGAGTCAGAGAAATCGACGCGCGTGCATGACACGATGTATGAATGTTGAGGAATCGAGCGAAATATGTCAGGAAAGAAAAGTGTGGCAGTCCATTCTATCTGCCTACCCCTTCGGGGGCGACAAATACTTTTACCCATTGCGGGTTAATCATTTTTAAGAATTAACCCGCAATGGGTAAAGGTATTAGTCTACAAGTATTTGTATACATTAAAAAAATACATGTGTTTTTATCTTTAACCCGATCTAAAATTCTTGAAGTTTTATTTAATTTTATGAGAATGACTTGTTTTTTGTTGCCGTTATTAAATGCATCAAATGTACGTGTCATTGTTGTAAAATATATAGTTGGAGAAAAAATAATTTCGTATTTTTCGCTTTATTTCAATGCTTTATAAAAAGTGTTACAATCATCCGATTTAAATCAAATATGCGCCGTTCAGTTCGATAACGTGTTGCCAACGAGAATCCAACTTCAAAATTGATCATATTTGTAAACAATTTTATAATATTTTAAATATGTATCTTTATGATCTGTATCTCTGAAAAAGGACTGGTTGTTGATATGTAATTTTCAAATCAAATCAAATCAGTTTATTAACTCAAAAGACATTACAAACAGGAAAATGTTTAAGGCATCTATTGAGTACAGGTTGGTAACAAAACATTCTTCTCTCTACTACCAGCGCTCAAATCAAGAAACGTACACTGGAAAACCAAAATCACCCTGTATAAAACAATCATCCGAACAGTAGTGACCTATGGGTGTGAGGCGTGGACAATGACAGCGAAATCGCAGAGCGACTGGATACTTTTGAGAGAAGGGTGCTGCGCAGAATTCTGGGGCCTGTGAATGACGGTGAAGGCTGGAGAGTGCGGCATAATGACGAGCTGTACAATATTTACAAAGCTCCCAGTCTCTCCACACAGGTCAGGCTGAATAGACTGAGATGGGCCGGTCACGTGCAGAGGATGCCTTCATCGCGAACCCCAAAAAGATTGCTGGAGTGGCACCCAGGTGGTAGAAGACCAATTGGACGACCAAGGCTGCGATGGGAGGATAAAGTTGGGAGAGATGGAGCAAGATTGTTAGGAGTGTCAGATTGGAGGGTCGAAGCGGAGGACAGGAGGAGTTGGAGGCGAAGAATACTGGAGGCTAAGGCTCGATATGGGCTGTAGGGCCATCGAAGAAGAAGAAGAAGATTGAGTACAGGTAAAATATTATAAAAATACAACAAAGTACCAGGAACGCATTAGAGATGGTTCGACATTATGAAGACAACATACTTTCTAAAGTCAAGAGTATTTGTCCCCTGAACGTACCTTCACTAATATAAAAGACGTCGATCTCCGAGGAGACCGCGTTCAGCAGACTAATTGCTCTTCCCACCGATGTCTCCAGAGGCAGATTGATTCTGGTGGCCGGTTGGTAAAACAATCTGTGCTGTCGCTGTCTCGAAATATCCCCTGATTAATTTAAAGAAATGGGTTATGAGATGCCCATCTCTTCGAAGCTGTAAATAATTGGTTCTGAGCATTCTTAAAGAAATGCCGTGGGATAGAGCCACGGATAACTACCATACTCCCTCATGTAGAGATACCTCAGAATTTTTTTCTGAACTCTCTCCAGCATAACAGAATATCTCGCCTCGTGAGGACTCCATATCACAGAACCACTTTCGAGTCTGCTCCGAACCAACGCGTTTTATAGGACTCTGAGTACATTTTAATAGTAATCTACTTTGGGAACTGAAAAAATATTGTTTGAACCACTTTTTAATAAAAAAATATTAAAATATACGATATGTTTCGGAGGATACCTCCATCTTCAGGTGTAAAAATATGACAAAAACTAAACAAAGAAAGGCTAATAAATATCGCATTTAAAATTCGATATTAAAATTATAATTTAAAAATTAAGTTGGCCTATTTGTTATAAGTAGGTACTAACAATTATTTTTTAACAGTACAATAATAAATAACATTAAATAATAATAATACATGATGATAATATAATTTAGAAAAAACATACATTGAAGAGATACTCGTATAATTTATATAGAAAATTAAAAAATGATTAATTTGCATTTGATTGGGAATGGGAGCTTAGGAGATTAAATGTATTTTAAATGTAATTTTTACACCTGAAGATGGGAGTATCCCCCAAAACATGTCGTGTATTTTAATATTAAAAATGGTTTAAACAATGTTTTTTCATAATAATTAAATAAAACGATGTTTTTTAACTAATGTTTTTTCAATTCTCAAAGTAGATTACTATGGATTATGCCTTAACTTTCAATAAGTTAATTTTAATAACTAACTAACTAACTACTGCATTTATTCTACTTTCATCCTTCTTTTGCCAGTTCCATGCTTGGCTTCCATACATAAGGGTCGGTAGAAGAACACCATTGTGCACTGACTAATTTCTAAATATGTTTGTCGAATGAAGTATTGACTGGAGTAAGACCGAGGAGGACACGGAAATGTGAACAATGGACTTGCGTGTATAATTCATTGTATGAATGTGGTAGAATCTAGAAAGGTGTATCATGATAGAGTAGTGTGGTTGTGTTTTCTCTGCCTACCCTTCTAGAGAGACAGCGTGATGACGTTTTTTGTCGAAAATTTTGCATTTTCAATAAGATAAAAATTAAATACACACAAATGTCCGGATCGTCCAGCTGATGACAAGTGCACCATCTAAAATTATGTGTTTATGTGTTAAATTATTTTTCTTTATTATTTTATTTCATATTGTATTTCAGATAATTTGTTTTAGATTTATTATGTAGACGTTGAACGATCCAAGTGTGCGCGGGAGATGCCTTTTGGTGGCGATGAGGTTCGCAACCCATCACACCGCGTCTCTCGCGATGGCGAAAAGAGAAGTATGGAGTACCGCATCGATTAAAGTGTGGCAGTCCATTCTTTTTGCCTACCCTTTCGGGGAGACGGCGTGATGGTTAGTTAGTTAGTTAACTAACTAACTAACTAACTAACCATCACGCCATTTCCCCGGAGGGGTAGGCAATTAGGATGGATCGCCACACTGGCCTGTCCTGGCATACCTCTCGGGGTTCCTCTACATTCATACATCGTACCATGCACGCACGTCGAGTCGTGGCCGCCTTTTAATAATTGATTAATTTGGTCATGCCATGTTTTCCTCGGTCGTCCTCGGCTTCTTTTCCCACTCACGCTGCTTGTGTACAACTTTTTAACCATTCTACTCTCATCCATTCGTTCCATATGTCCAAACCATCTCAGGGGTCTTTTTTTAATTTTATCCATGATGCAGTCATCTGCCTTATATTTCTTTCTTATTTCATTGCTCGGTATTTTATCATACAACGTTTTCCCGCACATTCTTCTTAGTGATCTCATTTCTCCGGCGTTAATCCTGCTTTCATCCTTCTTTTTCCAGCTCCAAGCTTCACTTCCATATATGAGGGTTGGTACTAGAACTCCATTGTGTACTGCCATCTTTGCTTCTGTGGATATATTTCTATTTGCCGTAATGACTTTAAATGCGTCAATTATTTTATTCCCAGCACCAACCCTTCTTTCGATGTTTTTCTCCATTTTTCAGTCTCTTGTAAACATGCTGATATGTAATTTTATTATAATAGTGTTGTATATACAAAGTATATAAAAAAAGAAAAATACATACAAACTAAATTCGTTAAATAGGTCATAGGCCGAATTATCCGTCAAACGTTCCGCCCTTGGTAGACTTGTGTTTGAATTAATTATCGAAATTTCCTTTCAATAACTTGTCTACCTAACCGCTCGAGTTTGCCATGGCGATGCTATATGAGGAATTTGAATTACTTTCTGAAATACTTTCGTTAAACATAAAACCACTCGATAAATTACAGCCAGCCTAGTCCTTACAGCGAGAAGGGGTTACTTACTTATCCGAGAGTGGTTGTTTCAGTAAATTAATTCCAAAGTGAGGATTTTCAGAGTCGGACATAACGGGACCAATATTTTATGGGTGCGCCTTATTGTACGCAATCGTAACAGCGGAGTTCGGTCGGTTGCCATACAACTAGGTGGAGTTTACAAAATCCAGGGGTTTCGTACAGAAAATTAATTTGTAAAACTCTTTACATTGTAACTCTTTCTTTATGTAAAGGGTATAGCTATCATATTTTTTGAGAATTCCGTCATGTTGGAGGGTATCCATTTTTATGTTATCTTCGACAGCGTCACTACATACTGTTTTATCTCCCAACATGCAGAATCAACCTGCCTCTAGTGATGCTAGTGGGAATAGCAATTAACCTGTTGAACGCGATCTCCTCGGAGATCGACGTTTATCATATCAGTGAAAGTGCGTTCAGATAACAAATACTCTTGAATTTAGATGTCTTCCTAATGATGAACCATCTCTTATGCGTTCCTGTCATTATATATTATATTTTCTTCTTCTTTCGGTGCCGTGTCAGGTCCCCCCCAACGTTGGCGATCACTACAGAAAAGCCATCTCTATCCTGCGCCATTTGGAACAGGTTCTGACTCTTGTTATTCCTGTCCACTCTTGTGTGATGTTCCGCAGCCAGGACAGCTGTCTTCTACCAACTCCCCGACGTCCACCTACTTTACCCCTTAATATCAGTCGAAGGAGGTGGTATTTTTCTCCCCTTAGCACGTGACCCAAATATGAGACCTTTATAATTTTCACACTTGACAACAGCTCTCTATTGGCTCTGGCTCTCTGCAGTACGTCTGCATTACTGAACTTATCGGTCCACGGTATACGGAGCATTCTGCAGTATATTCACATCTCGAACGCTTCCAACCGGTTCATTACATTAACTTTCAGAGTCCAGGTTTCGCAGCCATATAGTAGAACAGACCATTTATAACATTTAATCATTCTTTGTCGGAGTTTCATGTTAAGATTATCGTTGCATAAGAATGTTATATATTATATTTTACCTGTACTCAATAGATGCCATAAACATTAAGATTTGATTTAATATATCGCACGCTTAATATAACACTTATATAACACTGGCTTAACTCAAAAAAGCAAGTTTTGCTCAATCTGACATGAGTCGGTGTTTTTACAAAAACACTCGAAAAATACGTACGAATGAAAAAGACCGATATAATGTAATGGAGGTCAATAGGCGGAATTTTGACTTAATTTTAACGCGAAACGATGGATAGCGTTAACACAAGCCTCTGTCTAATGTTAACTCAATTATGACCTAAACCATAATCGGTCAGTTTACTATAATATAAATATAGAAAAAAAAACATTAATTGTAACATGTGTCATGTAGCACAGGTGGCATCTTTAAGGTGACGTTTTTACACTATATTATTCAATCGCCTTGCACAGTTATTGGCTTTCATGTTTAACACCAATTGGGATCAAAAACTTTACTTTTTTGATACTTGGCACCTTTGTTATATAATCTCTACAGTTTTGAAGGGATGGACATCTAATAATCCATATCTTTAGATTAATCAGGGGATACTTTGAGAACCCGACCGTACTGGAGGATGTTGGTTTTTTTGTCCCCGATAGATATCTCCGACAGCGACAGCACAGATTGTTTTACCTACCGGTCACCACAACTAATCTGCCTCTGGTGACACCGGTGGTAAGAGCAATTATTCTGCTTAACGCGGTCTCCTTGGAGATCGACGTTTTTCATATTACTGAAAGTATGTTCAGGGGACAGATACTCTTGACTTTATAAAGTATCTTGACTTCCTAATGTCGAACCACCACTAATGCGTTCCTGGTATTATGTTGTATGTGTATAATATCTTACCTGTACGGCGATCTTCGTGGCAGAGTGGTAAGAGCTCTGATTCCCATTCCGAAGGTTCTGGGTTCGATTCCCGGCGATGGCAGTGTGAATGTCACACTGTCTTTGGTCTGGCGTAGAATTCTCGTGACAATAAAATGGCGATAGATTGGCTACCTGTCACATGTCACGAGAATCAATATATTAGCTTGAAAACCAATTGTATACTGTAAAGGGTTCAAGCGACATGTTTTATACGTAAAAAAGAAAAAAAAAGATGCCTTAAACATTTATGCTGTGTGTAATGTCTTTTGAGTAAATAAACCTATTTGATTTGATTTGATTTAATAATGATCAGGCCTCAATGTTTGAATCAGTTTATGTCGCTACAGAATATGACGTATTTCTGTAATAATAATTTTGGCGAATTATAATTGGGTCCGTGTTCGGGTCGCGGTCCCCCCTTGGCCTCCCCTGGCAGAGGCCCGCGGGGACCCATCGTCGCTGCGAGGAATGCCTGGCCCAGCTAACAATGGACGAAAGGCCTGAGATTCCCACAAAAGAAATAACTTGAAATTTTTCGCCTCTGGTCGCGGTAATAAATTGGATGGCCAAGATGTAGGATGGATTGAGTGGTCCAGCGGACACGAGCGTAACTCCGCTTTATCCTCTTCTTCACCATTTAAAACTTTAACTTGAATCGTTTCCCGGAGGGGTAGGCACAGAGGATGGACCGCCATAATACCATGTCCTGACATCAGTGGCGGTACGTTCATACAAGCCGAGAAGCCGGGCTTGCCTTAACCCTCCCTTCCCTGTGATGGGTATCTTCTACACGTTGCTTCTAATAACCATCAATATCTTTATAAATATAATAAATACAAGGTTGAGTTTTAAGGTATTCCTCCATAATATATTTACGCGTTGATTAAAAAAATAATATTAATAATAATCAGAATTCATCGGGTACATTCGAGATATTTTGTGAAATCGGAAACGAAATTCGTAGCGCTGAGTGCGCGACACTATATTCGCTTCTCACTCTTGCATATGTTCTAGCTCAATGTTCTCACTCTCGCGGCAGTGGCGGCATCGGCAGTCGCTTTCGGGCTTGCAACCAGAGCGGCTCTATGCCCGTTCGGTGAGCGTTGCCAGATGTTTTTTTAAAATGTTTTTAGCAATTAAATCTCAATTATTATAATTTTTTACTTCAATTATAATTATAGAAAGGGATTAGCTATGAATGTTCTTATTTTTCCGATTTAAAATCGTTATTTTTTTAACGCGTACTGACTACCCTACACCGGAACGCCCGTTTTTATTTTAGCACCGTAAGGGAAAGGTTAAGCCGTCTACGAATTAAATAATTATTTGAATTTTGCGCGAGATAAGGCGATTTAATTCGCTGCGTTCCAAATGACTCTGTCGACATGCGCAGATATGACATACGGAATGTTTTGTTTCACTCATACGCGACGTATTATTTCACTCATACGTTCCGTAGGTGATATGCGGGCGAAATCGCCTACGTCCACATGTTTTGTTTCGTGTTTTCGATGGGCTTCATATTGGGCTTGCAAAATGTAAAAGGGTCTTTGTCGCACTTATGTATTTTTGGCTTGTAATCATATCCCTTTCGCTCCTGAGATTTTTTTTTCAAATTATCTCTTCTTTTCTTCTTTTTTTTTTTGTTTCATTTGGGTTTATTATATCATTAAAAAATTATATGATTAAAAAACCATGACAGTCTGCAACATTAGCGTGAATGGTGAAAATTTGGAGCAAGTAGTAGAGTTCCTGTATTTAGGTAGTATGTTTACAAGAGATGGGTGAGTGGAGAGGGATATTGAAAGAAGGGTTGGGGCAGGCAACATAGTAAACGGTGCACTTAAAGTTGTCATCGCAAATAAAAACCTATCCAAAAAAGCTAGAATGGCAGTGCGCAATGTATGGAAGCGAAGCATGGAACTGGCAAAAGAAGGATGAAAGTAGAATAAATGCAGTAGAAATGAGATCTCTTAGACGAATATGTGGATACTCTGTGTATGATAGAGTGTCGAATGAAAATATAAGAAGTGAATGCGGTGCGAATGATGGTGTCATGAACAAAATAATGAAAGGATCATTAAGATGGCTTGGACATATGGAAAGAATGAATGAAGAAAGAATGGTAAAAAAATTATATGTTAATGATGTAAATGGAACCAGAAATAGAGGAAGACCGAGGAAAACGTGGCACGATCAAATAAATCAAATATTGAATGTCGGCCATGTGAGGAGTCAGAGAAATCGACGCGCGTGCATGACGCGATGTATGAATGTTGAGGAAGCGAGAGAAATATGTCAGGAAAGAAAAGTGTGGCAGTCCATTCTTTCTGCCCACCCCTCCGGGAGACGGCGTGATGGTTAGTTAGTTAGTTAGTTTTTAATATATGCAAAAAAATTCTACTATTACCAAAATTTTAGAAAAGTGACCCATACAATTGTGAAGGTTGGGTTTAGATTAATAAATTAATAACATATTTTTATTTATTTCAACGTTACGGACAGTTTTTGCAGTAGAGTTAGAAACTTCATCTTAGAAGTTTAATATTCTAAATATTACAAGTAATTCAGTTACCTTCTGTATGTTTGAGCATTAGATTTAGAACGCTGTACATGATGTTGTATTGATTTTCATTTCTTCAATAGGATTTCTATAGTTTTATTGATAAAATATATACAGCAATACATTAGAAATTGTTTTTATTATTTTTTTCATACAAAAAATATATAAATTAAATTATCTCTCTAAAACACTAAGATACTTACATATACCATATGGACATAGATTATCCATTGTTTTAGCGGAAACACTTTAATATTTCAACATTATTAATTGTTTAAATAAAAACACGATTATAGAATATCTTCTTCTTCTTCTTCCACAGCCTATTCCCGTCCACTCCTGAACAAAAGCCTCCTCCATTCGCTTCCATGTCACTCTGTCTTGTGCAGACTACATCCATGTTATTCCGACGTGTCTGTTCAGGTCATCATTCCACCGTAGTTGCGGTCGCCCTGCACTTCTCTTTGCCGTCCACGGTCTCCAAGTCAACAGTCTTCTTGTCTACTTTTCATCTGAGCTTCTGGCTACGTGACCTGCCCATTGCCATTTTAGAGTCGCCACCCGGTGGATGATGTCAGCGACCTTTGTTTTTTCTCTCACCGTATCGTTTCTGACTCTGTCTCTTAGGCTTATTCCTAACATGGCTCTTTGGGGACTCGTTATTTCTCGGCACTTTGTTTGGACAGTGTAATAGTTTCAAGACCATAATCTCAGGGCTATACACAAACTGTTTGTGTATAGCACTGAAGAAGCTCGTAACAGAGTGAAACCGGTTGGCGCTTTACTTATAATAAAGTATTTTTTATTAAGTATTAAAAAAAGTGTTTAATTCAATTTTTAAATATGTCAAAACACCAATTATTGGCTTCTTACCAAAGTTTAAATGTTAGTATTAAAAGTCTGGAACTTGATATAGTGTCTGTGTATGTGAGAATTTTTAGTTAATTTGTAGCTGCTGTCTGTTGTCTCTTCCATGGTCACTCTGTGTACAATTTTCAAGGTTTCAAATTTGGTCAGGTCTGATATGTCCATTTGTTTTGTTTGTCTGTATACTTGTATGGTTGGGGTAAGATAATTAATGTTATAAGCTAATTTTATTATTTTATTTTGTTGTCTGTGGAGTCTGGAGATGTCCTTTTTTTGGTTTCCTGTCCCCCAGAAGGGAATCATGTATGTCATTCGGTTTTCAACATACGCTTCGTACATCATAACTTTTTCTTTTCTTAACATACATGAGGATCTCTGAAAAATCTTTCGGTTCAGACGATGAAGCCCACCACCCTTTTGCAGTGCTACAAATCCTCTCGATACGTGCACGAAAAGTCAGTATCTACAATAAAGGGAAGAAGAAGAAGAAAAAAATCTTTTTACAATTCCTTAGCAAGGCGGTACATGTCATTCACGTAAAATATAGTAAAACCTATAGAAAACAAACGTTTTTATTCATATATTAGGTCCTTACATATGAAATTGGCGTTTTGTATGGGAGGAACATAAAGTTGATTTTTTTAAAATATAATATATTTATTTAATCAAAGTATGTACCATTGCTATCTATGCACTTTTGCCATCTCATAGGTAGTTCATCGATCCCTTTACTAAAAAAACCATTCGGACGGTAATCAATAAAATCTTTGAAGTCGGTTTGGACTGCCCCATCGGAGTTGAATTTTTTCCCTTGCAAGAAGTTATCCAAATTTGGAAAAAAATAGTAATCTGTTGGGGCAAGGTCCGGAGAGTACGGTGGATGTCTTAGACATTCCAATTGAAGCTCTTCTAATTTGGTAGCCGTCTGTTGTGCAGTGTGTGGTCTAGCGTTATCATGAAGCAGCAGTGGCCTGGAGCGATTAACCAGCCTCGGTTGTTTAGCAGCTAGCTTTTCCATCATGGTTTGCAGTTGCTGACAATAGACATCTGCCGTAATCGTCTGGCCAGATTTAAGAAAGCTGTAGTGAACGACACCAGCACTAGTTCACCAAACGCTCACAAGTTACTTTTTTGGAGTCAATTTTCGCTTGGGGCGTGGTTTGGCTGGTTCGGCAGGGTTCAGCCATTGCGATGAGCGCTACCGATTATCATACAGGATCCACTTTTCATCACAGGTAATGATTCGATTCAAAATCCCTTCATTATTGTGCCGGTTGAGTAATGCAACGCAGCAGTCAATGCGCGTTTGTTGATTTGCTTCACTCAATTCGTGAGGTACCCACCTTTCAAGCTTTTGCACCTTCCCAATTTGCTTCAAGTGGATTAAAACAGTTTTATCACTAACACCGCAGCCTGCAGTTAACTCGGACGTGGTTTGCGATGGATCCGCTTCCACAATAGCCTTCAATTCTTCATTATCAACTTTGGTCTCCGGCCGTCCACGGGGCTTGTTCTGCAGGTCGAAATTTCCAGAACGAAAACGTTGGAACCAAAAACACACTGTGTTTTCTTTTGCGGCACCGTCGCCATACACATCATTAATCCTTTGAGCCATTTCTGCAGCACTGGTGCCACGGTGGAACTCGTACTCGTAAATAACGCGATATTTCAAGTTTTCCATTTTGTAAACTGAGTGACGCAAAGAAAAAAAACAATTGAGGAAAAACAAATGAATTATAATTTTCGAAACACAAATACTTGAGTAAATAGCTGTATAAATTTGAATTTGGAATTCCTAACCAAAGAGAAAATATTTGAGATCAAAGTTGCCAGTACGGCAAAACGCCAATTTCATATGTAAGGACCTAATATAAAAGAAAATTCATTTTTGACCTTTTCTTAAAAATATCTAAACGATCTAATTTTAATGTTTTGTTTCGTTTCATCTTAGCCCCGTGGAATTTATCTGTAGAACGCAGAGCTACCCCCTGACTTGCAAAGAGCCTATTTTTTCCAATTAGCCTTATCTACCCCTCCCCGGCCCAAACCCGCACCCCTTCCTGTCCGTTGAACTCAACTCTCTAATTCAATTACTTTTGTTTCACTAACTCTTACAAATTATATTCTAAATGACAAATTCTATAATGTGTACTGCTAAAGGAACCAGACGACGAAATTTTAATTCAAAGGATCCTCTTATATCACACAATACATTATGTTAATCTGGTGATGTTTTTTTTTTAACTCAACACAGTAATAAAGTTTATTGTTTTTTTTAACAATGATCTAAAACTCCATATTAAATAATTAATACGAATGAAAACGTCAGTTTTCTAGAAGTTTTATTAAACTAGTATTTTATGGGAATGACATATTTTGCCCTTCTAAGGTATAATCAAATGAGATTTCATTTGATTACGCCTTAGAAGGGCGAAAAATGTCTTCTTCTTCTTCTTCTTCTAATAGATCTGACGATCTGTGACACAGAAATCATATCTCGTCGGATGATAAGATCCAGCTGTCCCTCCATCTCTTAGGCGGTCTTCCAGGTGGGCGGTGTCCGAAGGGGATTTCATAAGCGGCTGTATATGCAAGTCTGTCACCATCCATTCGGGCTACATGGTCCCTCCAGTATCTTCTTCTGGATCTACTCCACTGAACGATATCCTCTATTTCGCAGGTTTTTCTTATGTCTACGTTGCGGACACGATCTCGGAGGGTTTTTCCAGTAATTGATCTTAGGACCTTCATCTCCGATGTTCTTAGTTGTCCCTTGGTTCGCACAGTGTCAGCCCGCGTCTCTACAGCGTACGTCATGATAGGTCGCACGCATGTTTTATAGATTCTGATCTTGCTGTTGATACGCATGTGCTTGTTCTTCCAGACCAGATTCTTCAGGCATCCTGACACGGCAGAGGCTTTACTGACTTGTTCACGCACTTCGGTATAAAGGTCACTTTGGCTGCAGATCTCCACTCCCAAATACCTGAAACTCATCACCTGCTCCACAGGTATATCATCAACAGTCAGCGAAACATGTCATTCCCATAAAATATAATAAAACTTCTAGAAAAGAGACGTTTTCATTCGTATTAACAATAATAAGAATTCAATGCTTTATCAAAATTAACTTCTCTCGATTACTAAATTCATAATGTCGTGCACGCACGTCTTTTTCTCCGATTCCTCACGTGACTGACATTTAATATTTGATTGATTTGAGCGTGCCACGTTTTCCTCGGCTTTTTCCTCTATTTCTAGCTACGTTCACGTCGTTTACTCATACCTTCTTCACCATTCTGCCGTCATTCATTCTTTCCATGTGTACAAACCAGCTTAGAGATCCTCTCATTATTTTGTTCATAGCACCATTATTCGCACCGCATTCTCTTCTTATATTTTTAGTCTACACTATCATAGACATTGTATCTACACAATCATCTAAGTGATCTCATTTCAACTGCATCTTTCATTTTTAACACCCTTTTATTATTTTGTTCATAACACTTTCATTTGCACCGCATTCACTTCTTATATTTGTATTTGACACACTTTTAAATACAGAATTACTACACATTCGTTTTAGAGATCTCATTTCTACTCCATTTATTCTACTTTCATCCTTCTTTTGCCCGTTCCATACTTCACATCCATATATAAGGATCGGCACAAAAACTCTACTGTACACTGCCATCTTAGCTTTTTGGATAAGCTTTTGTTTGCGATGACAACTTTAAGTGCACCATTTACTCTGTTGCTTGCCCCAACCCTTCTTTCAATATCCATCTTCACTCTCATCCCTTGCAAAAATACTTCCTAACGAACTAACTAACTAACCATTACGCCGTTTCTCCGGGGGGGTAGGCAGAGTGGATTGATCGCCACATTGTTCCATCCTGACATAACTCTTGCTTATCTGTAACTTCGAACATGGCCGCCTTTCAGAAATTGATTAATTTGGTCATGCCATGTCTTCTTTGGCCTTCTTCGACTTATTTTTCCATTCACACTACTTGTATATATCTTTTTAATCATTCTTTCTTCATATATTCGTTACATATATACAAACCATCTTAGTGACCTCGTTCATAATTTTATTTATCACGCATTCATCCGTCTTACATTCCTTTCTAACTATTTCCTTGTGTATTCTATCATACATTGTTTTCCGCATATTCTTCTAAGTGACCTTATTTCTTCGGCATTTATCCTTCTTTCATCCTTCTTCTTCAAACTCCAAGCTTTACTTCCATACATAAGGGTCGGCACCAGAACTCCATTGTGCACTGCATATCAAAATTTAATTGAATTATTGAAAAATCAGCAGTAAACATACTTCTTAATTTTTTTATTGTTTCTTGAACGATGATGTAAAACTCCATATTTAATAATTAATAAAAATGAAAACGTCAGTTTTCTAGAAATTTTATTATATTATATTTTATGGGAGTGACATGTTTCGCCCTTCTAAGACATTCTCATCTATCTTCTATCTATCTATCTATCTATCTATCTATCTATCTATCTATCTATCTATCTATCTATCTATCTATCTATCTATCTATCTATCTATCTATCTATCTATCTATCTATCTATCTTCTATCTATCTATATAAATAAAAGGCAATCTTAGCTGTGTGTGTGGACTATTTCTGAGGTTATTCCTGAGCTGATCCTATTCCAATTTATACACTTTATTAAATGGAATACCCCGGTGGTCATAGGCATATTTTTGTTATTAATCGAGCTCTAATTAACTTTATAAATTAATAAATTAAAATAATAAAACTTCTAAAAAGCTGACGTTTTCATTCGTATTAATTATTTAATACTTCCTAAATAAACAAATTCATCTTCTTGTTCCAGATATTCACCGTTAATGCTAATGTTTCAGATTTTTAATACTGATTGAAGGCATTAACACTTTGGAATTCCATAGTAATGTACTTAGAAAATTGAAAATAACTATGTTTAATCCACAAAATATTTAAAAACACGACATGTTTCGGAGGATACCTCCATCTTCAGGTATAAAAATATAATAAAAACTAAACAAAGAAAGACTAATATAAAAACGCATTTAAATTTCGATACAATAATTCAATTTTTAAATTACCGGGGCTCTTTGTTATAAGTACTAATTTTTTTTATCAGTTAGAATTAAAAGTCTAATTTGAGTTCTTCTGATTAAAAAAAAAATAATAATAATAATTGCCATGAAAAATCGCCGTAACGTATAAAGTTAGTTTTTATTATATTTTTACACCTGAAGATCGAAGTATCCTCCGAAACATGTCTTTTTTTAAAAATGTTTTTTGGATTAAACAAAATTATTTTCAATTTCCTAAGTATTTTAATACTAACATTTAAATATGGTAGGAAGCCAATAATTGGTGGTTTGACATTTTAAAAAATTGTTCAACAAATTGTATAAATACCATCTGTTGGACGGTCTGTAAGGCGTTGCATGGAATAGCACCAGCTTATATATCTGAACTCTGCATCAACGAGAACCTGAATGCTAGACAGTCTACATTGCGATCAGCTAAGTCTTCTGCGATCGGTTGATTGACTGTGCCAAAACGCTGTCCAAGCACACACTTTGGCGACCGAGCCTTCGCGGTAGCCGGCCCTTCAGCCTGGAACAGTCTTCCAGCAGACCTTGAGTGCATTGAGAACAATCAGAGTTTAGATCGAGGCTCAAAACGCACCTTTTCAAATTATCATTTCCTGACAGGAAGGGCTGATCGACTTCGTCAGGTGCAGCCCTCGTACTAAATATGTTTATATTTTTTTTATCATTATTATTATTATTATTATCTAGTTGATAAAACGGAGCATCCACTACAGCGCCCTTGAGATGAGTAATTCATAAAAAGGGCGCTTTATGAATTATCCAATTTATTATTATTATTTATAATGAGTAAGGAGCGCCAACCGGTTTCACTCTGTAACGAGCTATCTCAGGGCTATACACAAACTGTTTGTGAATAGCCCTGATGATTCTCGTTACAGAGTGAAACCGGTTGGCACTCCTTACTCACAATGAAGTAGTTTTTATACAAAGTGTTTAATTATTTTTTTTACATACAATTAATACTGTTTTAATTATAAAAAAGCCATAAAGTATAAAAAGGTTCATAAGATACATTCAAATATGACTTGCAGCCAAGTTTCCATTTGGTTCCTCTTCATTCGAACGAGTTTCTCCATGTTCACTGCAGCTTTAGTGTCAGACTAGCAATTAGATTTTCGTCGGATTTGGTAACCACAGGGGCAAAGGGAAACGCAGTAATCCTCAAGGGCGGTTTTCCCATCAAACTAATTCCCCGCTTACAACTGTTTGATTATTATTAAATGGAACGGAAGGAGTGGGAAACTCACCCCTAAGAACGGCTAAAATTTATAAAGTAGATTTTCATTATATCCGTATTCAAATCAAATCAGTTTATTTCATCAATAGACATTACAAAATTCATTTTTAAGGCATCTATTGAGAACAGGTAAAATAATACATTATGTATAGTATACTACCAGGAACGCATGAGAGATGGTTCGACATTAGCAAGACAAGATAGTCTCCCGAATACTTTCAATTGATACTTCGATACTTTCAACAACAACAACAACAACAAACCATCACGCCGTTTCCCCGCAGGGGTAGGCAGAGAGAATGGACCGCCACACTACTCCATTCTGACATACGTCTCTAGCTTCCTCCACATTCATACATCGAGTCATACACGCACGTCGATTCTTCCGGCTTAGCATAGATTGTTTTACTTTTGTTTTTATTATTACTGAATTTAAATATTATATGTTATACATACTTCTTGGTCGATTAGGTTGGCATCGCCTTATTCGGTTTTCCCCATCTATACAGCTGCTAAGGTCTGTAATAAAAAAAAACAATTTTTCGTTCGTAATCGATTTCAGGAATATTTTTTATTTGTTTACATTACATATGAGTTTATTTTTAACTACTTCCACTTTTGTCTTTATTTCGACGGCGACCGGTTTCGTCAGGCTCGCTGGCAACGACAGACTGGTGCAGAGCTAAATAAATTTAAATAAACTTACAAACACGTTTCGGGACACAGAATTCCTTCATCAGTGTAGATAAATATTATATATAACATATAATACAAAACAAATTTATCATGAATGTAGAGAGTTTTGACAGATGTTAAAAAAAACATTTTTACTACACTGATGAAGCGATTCTGTCCCGAAACATGTTTTTAATTTAATTTAAATTTATTAATATGTAAAAAGTTCAAAATTTAAAAACCGGGACTTTGCGAGAAATAAACAGAAACCACATGGGGTCGAAAACAAATATTAAAATGATGACACAAAACATGAATAAAACACAAAACCATGAAGCCCTCGTATTTGTGTATATTTTTATTTTGAAAAAAATAAACATCTGTACACCTTTCGTGCCACGGTTCTTTAAGGGTCTTTTCCGTTCACGCCACCTTTAAAAGGCCCTCGGGATTGTGTCCGGCCGGGGGAGTGAGCCCTTAGGCCTGAATTCTGTGTAAGGCTTTTATTACAGTCCACCCTACTCTACCACCCTTAGAAGTGGTTCAATATATTTTATTAAACTTGATGTCATCAACATTAAAGTGTTCTATTTTTAAAAGTTTAAATAAATAAGAAATAAGACGCCGATCGTACAGCTAAATTAAAGTGGCAATGAGTTGGACATATAGCAAGACAGGGCGATACCCGATGGACATCCAGAATGCTTCAGTGGAGGCCATGGACAAAGAAAAGGAGTGTCGGAAAGCCACCTTAAAGATGGACTGACGATATTTCCCGAATAGCTGGAACGTCCTGTATGCGGAAGGGACAAGACAGGAACAAGTAGAAGAATATAGAAGTGGAGGGAAGAAGATTGAAAAGGAAGAAATAAAAAAGTAATTTATTAATAACCACTCCGTCACGAGTGGGCAGAACCGAATCGCAGAACGAAAGCACTTCATAACTCATATATAATGACAAAACGTGTTTTACAAATTGGCACCCAACGTGGATCTCCGTGTTTATATCTATAATTTACTCTTAAGTATGAAACGTGGTGCACTTAAAGTTGTCACCGCAAACAAAAACTTTTCTTACTAACTTAAAAACTAACCATCACGCCGTCTCTCCGAATGAGTAAACAGAAATAATGGACTGCCACACTTTTCTTTCCTGACATATTTCTCTCGATTTATCAACATTCATACATCGTGAAATGCACGCGCGTCGATTTCTATATGCGCGGCATTCAATATTTGATGAATTTGATCATGCCACGTTTTTTCCGGTCTTCCTCTATTTCTACTTACATTTTACCATTCAATCATTCAATGTGTCCAAATTATCTTAATGATCCTTTCATTATTTCGTTCATCTAAAAAAAAATCTAAAACTTAAATGGCAGTGCACAATGGTGTTCTTGTACCGACACTTATGTATGGAAGTGAAGCATGGAACTGGCGAAAGCAAGATGAACGTAGAATAAATGCAGTATACAGCGCTCAATTCGAGCTAGCCGTGGCGCTCATATGCCCAATATCATATTTAAACAATAATGGCATAAAATTATATATTAAATAAAGCCAATATCATAGACATTAACATTATTTTAATGTGTTTTTTTTTCATTTTGAATATGTATTGTATACCTCTAAAAGAAAACACCCTATACTTCATAGAAATACATACTGACCTGTGACTTTTATATATGCATAATCAAACCACCATAATATCAAAAGAAATAAAAAATAAAATTAGTTCCATTTAAAAAATTTTGTTCTTATTTTGAATTTTTCTGTCGAATTCTGTTAAAATTAATATTAAAAATATTCGTTGATTTACCGACCGTGAAGAGGGTTATACTCTGAAATATTTAAGGACACAAAAAATAGTTTTCCCAAATGACGGCTTTCTTCCTTTTTCTTCCCGAATGTGTGTAGCGGGAAAATAATGGGTGGATAACTCTGCAAATCCTTTTCTTGAATTCTCTGAAGCGTTTTATATAGAAATATAGCTACAGTTCGCGACCCTTATGCGAGACCCGAAACACTTTTCTAAAATAAAATCTGCTTTTTATTCCCTAATCTTGATCTCTTCAATCCTGGATGATATGGGCTTCTTCCAAACGTTTCCTCTTCTTTCCGCCCTTCGCCTTTCATGTGATCTTATTGTAATTAAATACTAATGAAACAAGACGATGTTTTTTTTATAACTTATTATTAATTATTTCGACAGCGACTGGTTTCGCCAGACTGGCTGGGATTGACATGATTCATAGACTGGTGACACTGTTATAAACTTACTCCTTTATATACACAGACCAGGGGTAGGTAACAAGATTCTTTACAAAATAGTAGAGAGAGTAGCGTAGCTTAAATGTGGTCTGGGTCCTCCTTAGTTGCAAATATACATCTTCATCCTTCTTCTCCTTCCTCAGCCTATTCCCGTCCACTCCTGGACAAAGGTCTCCTCCATTCGCTTCCATGTCACTCTGTCCTGTGCAGACTGCATCCAGGTTATTCCGACGTGTCTGTTCAGGTCATCCTTCCACCGTAGTTGCGGTCGCCATTCACAGTCTCGAAGTCAGCAGTCTTCTTGTCCACTTTTCATCTGAGCTTCTGGCTAAGTGACCCGCCCATTGCCATTTTAGAGTCGCCACCCGGAGGATGATGTCAGTAACCCTTGTTCTTTCTCTCACCGTATCGTTTTTGACTCTGTCTCTTAGGCTTATTCCTAACATGGCTCTTTCCATGGCTCTTTGGGTCACTTGCAGTTTCTCGGCACTTTGCTTGGACAATGTAACAGTTTCAAGACCATAAGTACCAACTGGCAGAACGCAGCTTCATAGACTTTTCGTTTCAGGTTGTTTGGTATTTTCCGGTTTTTACGGATGTAACTCATATTTCCGAAAGCTGCCCAGCTTAATCCAATTCTTCTTTTTAGCTCTGCGGTTTTGTTAATATGCATATATTATTATAATTATTATTATTTTTTAACGTAAGTCCCGCATGGACGGGGGACGGGCCTAGGGAGTGCAAGAGTGAAGATAATGAAAGGCGTCGCTACCCCTATAACAGCTTCGGGTAAGCGGAGGGAGTTCTATATGGCTCACCCATATATTTATAAAATAGTATTAAAATAATTATGTGAAATTTCTTCTTCTTCTTCTTCTTTTCATAGATCTGACGATCTGTGACACAGAAATCATGCCTCGTCGGATGATGAGATCCAGCTGTCCTTCCATCTCTTAGGCGGTCTTCCAGGTGGGCGGATCCGGAGGGGATTTCATAAGCGGCTGTTTATGCAAGTCTGTCAGCATCTGAACGATATCATCTTATTTCGCAAGTTTTTTATGTCTACGTTGCGGACACGATCTTCTTAGTAGTCCCCAGGACTTGTAATCGTCTGCAAGTAGGACAGCATCATCCGCATACAAGAGACAGCTTACTGACACTCCGCTCATTTTGGCACCTACATCCAACCCTTTCATCTCTTTCATACTTTATTTATTTAAGTATATATAATATGTGGTTGTGCCGAATCATAGTCAAGTGTACGCACAGTTTAGCAGCAGATGTACCGGTGGAGCGTGTTGCCAACAAAAGAAACAGTGAAGGTAACCCCCTGTTAATTCAATGCTTTTAGAACCGAAAAGTTCGACGCTGGAAACGACAGGGAGGAATTCACGATGGAAAAACGTATCCATTGTAGAAAAATACAATTATGTTTCATGTTCTGAGTGGTTCTTGTGGTGGTTCTTACAAATTGTAAACATAATACATTATATTACGGCTTTCAGAGCGGCAACAGCTATGACTGCCGCAATCGATGTCCCCGGTTCGATTGCATTCGATGATAGTGTGAAAATAAAATCAAAATCATTGGTCTGGTAGAATTAAAACACAACAGCAGCATTGGCACTACAGCCCACTATGGGCCCCATCCCTTCTCCAGAATTCTTTGCCACTCTCCTTGGTTCATCGCCCGAATTCTGCCTTGTTTTACCTATATAAAAATATAAAATAAATACAAGGATTAATTTTATCTCAATAGAGACGAAGAATCAGATTCAAGGACAGATACAACTTTAAGAATCAGATTCAAGGACAGATACAACTTTAAGATGGTGGAGGACTTCACTTACCTTGGTTCGTCTATAACAAAAGAAAACGAAGATCACAAGGAAATCGAAAGAAGAATCACAATTGGTAACAAAACATTCTTCTCTCTACTACCAGCGCTCAAATCAAGAAACGTACACTGGAAAACCAAAATCACCCTGTATAAAACAATCATCCGAACAGTAGTGACCTATGGGTGTGAGGCGTGGACAATGACAGTGAAATCTGCAGAGCGACTGGATACTTTTGAGAGAAGGGTGCTGCGCAGAATTCTGGGGCCTGTGAATGACGGTGAAGGCTGGAGAGTGCGGCATAATGACGAGCTGTACAATATTTACAAAGCTCCCAGTCTCTCCACACAGGTCAGACTGAATAGACTGAGATGGGCCGGTCACGTGCAGAGGATGCCGTCATCGCGAACCCCAAAAAGATTGCTGGAGTGGCACCCAGGTGGTAGAAGACCAATTGGACGACAAAGGCTGCGATGGGAGGATGAAGTTGGGAGAGATGGAACAAGATTGTTAAGAGTGTCAGATTGGAGGGTCGAAGCGGAGGACAGAAGGAGTTGGAGGCGAAGAATACTGGAGGCTAAGGCTCGATATGGGCTGTAGGGCCATCGAAGAAGAAAGAAGAAGAAAGAGAGACGAAGATGCAAACTGGAAACTGAATATGGTGATCGAGGTGTTTACAGGACTTATGACCTGTCATTGGTTGGGTTAAAGGCACGCTTTATGTAATTATAACATTCCCCATTCCACATTTCTTATGACCACCATGTCTGACAAATTTTTGGAAGTTGTATAGACGTCGATCTCTGAAGCGATCATGTTCAGCAGTTTGATTGCTCTCCCCCCACCGGCATCACCAGAGGCAGGTTGGTTTTGCATGCTGGGAGATAAAACAGTCTGTGCTGACGCTGTCGAAGATAACCATCCTGAACATAAAGATGGAAAGCCTCCAAGATAACGGAGTTCTTTATAATATGTATCGCTGAAGAAGGACTGGTTGTCCGAAACATGTCTATGCAATTTGATTTAAAAAAACAAAATGTTGTACTGGTCAAAGTTAAAAGCATATAAAAATTGCAGAGTTTTCTCCAGGCGTTGTCTAGTAATGTGTGATAATTGGGTTGATAGCCTTTCACATTACATTAATAAAGATTTTCTGCTTAATGCTTACATCTAGTCTCAATAGATGGCGCTAGTGTAGATTGAACTAAATTTCAAAATATGTGAAATGTTTCTCAATATAGCAGCATATATACAACTTTCAAAAATAATTGTAAGACGTGGTGTTCGTAAGAAGGGCAAAATGGGGAATGTTTTATTACATAAAGCGATCGCTTAACCGTTTGAGTGCCAAACATATTTCGCCAAAATATTTTAAAATATCAAAAGAAATGTCTATTTTTATAGAAAATTTATATTTACAAGAAAGCAATGTGCTATTTCTGTAAAAATACACCAATTTTCATATTTCTTTCAACATTCTCTTCACTAGGTTTCGCACCGTGATAATAAAAATACAGAAATTGAATACTATTAATCTACCTACAAGCGCGACGGCGCTCTTCGGCACTCTAACGGTAAACACAACCAACGACATGTCATAAGTCCTGTTAATGCCTCGATCACCATATTCTGTTCCCAGAAAAACAGTTTACACCTTCGTCTCTATTGAGAATATTTTTATATTTAATAATTAATCCTTATAAAAAAATCGTATATTTTGTCTAATATTAGATCTAGGGCGACATCAAGTAGCAATACTTTGGAATCTGTGCAAAGATAATTATTGTGGAGGCATACGTCCATAGATACACCACCTCTCAGAGACAGACCGTTTCAATCCTGACCGTGGTGGCATGACAAGATATAAATTCCCTGCTAAGGGATGAAAATCGATAACCGACAAAGGCGTGGAAAAAACCAGTACTCTTGTTATACTTGATAATAGTTGTTATATCTAGAAGAAGTCAATGAATGAAAGTATCTTAGCTATAAAATTTTACTCTCCAAAGATAGTTATCTAGTTAGATTGCTAAGATTAAGAGGAGAATCGGTCATGGGTACGCGGCATATGGCAATATGAAGATCAAATCAAATCAAATCAGTTTATTTTCACAAAAGATATTACAAAAACTAACTAACTAACTAACCATCACGCCGTCTCCTCGAAAGGGTAGGCAGAAAGAATGGACTGTCACACTTTAACTGATGCGGCACTCCATCCTTCTCTTTTCGCCCCGCGGGAGACGCGGTGTGATGGGTTGCGAACCTCATCGCCACCAACAGGCATCTCCCGCGCACACTTCGATCTTCCAACATCCACAAAATAAATCTAAAACAAATAATATAAAATACAATGATATAAAATAAAATAACAAAATAAAAATAATTTAATACAAAATGTTATTTTTAGATGGGGCATATTTGTCTATTTAATTTATGTTCCACGAATCCACCGTTTTTTATTTATTTAGCACATAATGTAATAACACATATTGTTTTTCCGATGTTGCACATGTTGACATGGACGATCCAGACTTTTGTGTTTCTTTAATTTATGTTACACTTTATATATAGATATTACAAACAACAATTATAGTTTAAGGCATCTTTTGAGAACAGGTAAAACATAAAAAATATACTTAGAAAATTGAAAAACTTTGTTTAATCCACTATTTAATAAAAAATATTAAAAAACAGGACATGTTTCGGAGAATACCTCCATCTTCAGGTGTAAAAATATAATAAAAACTAAACAAAGAAAGACTTATAAAAATCGCATTTAAAACTCCATACAATAATTCAAATTTAAAATATAACCTGTGCTATTTGTTATAAGTAGGTACTAACAATTATTTTTTAACAGTAAGAACTTATAAATATTATCAAATAATTCATCATGTATTATTATTATTTAATATTATTTATTAGAAGAAGAATCACAATTGGTAACAAAACATTCTTCTCTCTACTACCAGCGCTCAAATCAAGAAACGTACACTGGAAAACCAAAATCACCCTGTATAAAACAATCATCCGAACAGTAGTGACCTATGGGTGTGAGGCGTGGACAATGACAGCGAAATCTGCAGAGCGACTGGATACTTTTGAGAGAAGGGTGCTGCGCAGAATTCTGGGGCCTGTGAATGACGGTGAAGGCTGGAGAGTGCGGCATAATGACGAGCTGTACAATATTTACAAAGCTCCCAGTCTCTCCACACAGGTCAGACTGAATAGACTGAGATGGGCCGGTCACGTGCAGAGGATTCCGTCATCGCGAACCCCAAAAAGATTGCTGGAGTGGCACCCAGGTGGTAGAAGACCAATTGGACGACCAAGGCTGCGATGGGAGGATGAAGTTGGGAGAGATGGAACAAGATTGTTAAGAGTGTCAGATTGGAGGGTCGAAGCGGAGGACAGGAGGAGTTGGAGGCGAAGAATACAGGAGGCTAAGGCTCGATATGGGCTGTAGGGCCATCGAAGAATAAGAAGAATATTATTTATTAGTTCTAACTGTAAAAAATAATTGTTAATACATACTTATATCAAATAGCACAGGTGAGTCTTTCATTGTTTAGTTTTTATTATATTTTTACACCTGAAGATGGAGGTATCCTGAGGGCGATAGATTGGCTACCTGTCACATGTCACGAGAATCAATATATCAGCTTAAAAACAAATTGTATACTGTAATTGGGTTCAAGCGACCTGTTGTATACAAAAAAAAATTGTTTTTGTATCACAATTGTATTTTATTTTACGCGACAGCTGTTTCGTCAACCTACGTTGACATCATCAGGTGTACCAATAATATATTAAATGTCAAATTTTCATGATTTTTCGAATCTTCATGTGTATTTGTTCCTATGTTAATTTGAATAATTTCTTTGATATAATTTTGAAGTTCTTGCTGAAATTGAGTTAGGTATCTAAATATTTTAATTAAACGAACGGTTAATTACTATTTACAGGAGAAAATATGAAAGGTGGAAAATTTAATAATAAAATAATAATAATAATAATAATAATAAAACAGTAATTATGAGGAATGTATTACACACAGTATAGAGTCAAAAACGGTGAAACATAATAAATTAAAACGATAAACAATAACAGGAAGTTTACATTAATAGGAAACGTGACAAAAGTTAAGGGTAGTATTAGAAATTATTCAAATTAACATAGGAACAAATAAACACAAAGATTCGAAAAATCACGAAAATTTGACATTTGATATATTATTGTAACACCTGATGATGTCAAAATCGGTTGATGAAACAGCTGTCGCGTAAAATGAAATACAATTGTGATACAAAAACAAAGTTATTGACCCCAAAAAATTTACTAACGACATCATTAGATGAGAGTGGCACAGGATAGATAAAAATCGAAAACGTTTGAAGAGGCCTACATCCAGCAGTGGAAATATGGCTAAGGAAAATACTTCTCTCGTCAGTACTGGGAGTATGCATTGGCCATTTATTCTGCGTTTTAGACGTTGGGAAATATTAACGTCGAAGAACTTCTTCAGATTGCCTATTTAAGACCGATTCTCCTCTGAAGCTCATCAGTCTGGTTATCTAACTAACTAACTAACCATCACGCCGTCTCCCCGAAGGGGTAGGCAGAAAGAATGGACTGCCACACTTTTCTTTCCTGACATATTTCTCTCGCTTCCTCAACATTCATACATCGTGTCATGCACGCGCGTCGATTTCTCTGACTCCTCACATGGCCGACATTCAATATTTGATTTATTTGATCGTGCCACGTTTTCCTCGGTCTTCCTCTATTTCTGGTCCATTTACATCATTTACATATAATTTTTTTACCATTCTTTCTTCATTCATTCTTTCCATATGTCCAAACCATCTTAATGATCCTTTCATTATTTTGTTCATGACACCATCATTCGCACCGCATTCACTTCTTATATTTTCATTCGACACTCTATCATACACAGAGTATCCACACATTCGTCTAAGAGATCTCATTTCTACTGCATTTATTCTACTTTCATCCTTCTTTTGCCAGTTCCATGCTTCTGGTTATCTTTGAGTATAAAATATTGCTGAGATATTTTTAATCTTTAACTTTTTCTAACTAACTTACTAACTAATTAACCATCATACCATCCCCGAAGGGGTACGCAGAGATGATGTACCGCTTTGTTGCTCTTTTTTGACATGCCTCTCTAGCTTCCTCTACATTCATAAAATGCATCATGGACGCTAGTTGATTTTTACGACTTCGAATGTGGCCGCCTTTTAGTATTTGATTAGTTTGGTCATGCCATGCTCTCCTTGGTCTTCTGCGGCTTCTCTTTCCACTCACACTGCTTGTATACATTTTTACCATTATTCTCTCGTTCATTCGTTCCATATGTCCAAACCACCTCAGGGATCCTTTTTTAATTTTATTTATAATGCAATCATCTGCCTTACATTTCCTCCTTATTTCGTCGTTCGGTATTCTATCGAATATCGTTTCATTCTTCACAGTAATCTCATTTCTACGACAAATATGGCAAACACAATGGAGTTCTAATGCCAACTTTTATGTATGGAAGTGAAGCTTGGAGTTGCCAAATAGGATGAAATTAGGTTAAATGCCGTTGACTTATTATATTAGCTATATGATTATTTTTGTATAGAATCATGTTTAACACACCTAATCTCTATGTATATAGGAATCAGTTTGCAATAGTGTCAGCAGTTTGTCGATGCCAGCGAGCCTGGCGAAACCGGTCGCTACCGAAATAAAGACAAAAGTGGAAGTTGTTAAAAACATCGTTATAATTAATTACTAGCTGACCCGGCAAACTTCGTACCGCCTCAGAATTAATAAATGTTGTGTTAACTTATTAGTTGAGTAAAATTCAGTTATTTGTTATGTTTACATGAATACTTAAAATGAATTTAGTTCAATAAATGTGCAAAAATCAAAATTAAAAGTATTTTAATTACATTGATATGAATGTAATTCACATGACAGCAAGGGATTTACTTTATTGCAGCGAATCGAAATGATTAGCATAGCATTGATGCATTACTTTCTGTTAAATTTTTATATTTGTTGGATAGGATGCACTCGGGTCGATATTTTCCGATGTTTTAATAGTCATTCTGCTATTCGGGACGGAGACAAATCCAACAAATCAAAGATCATCAAAATCGGTCCAGCCGTTCTTGAGTTATAAATGGTGTAACTAACACGACATTATTTCATATTTATCTTCTTCTTCCTCGCCTTCCCTCCTCTGCTGGATGAAGGCCTGTTCCATCTGTTATTATTTTTCTCTATCCCGTGCCGCTTCAATCCATTTTTTCCCGGCGACCACAACAATATCGTCGGCCCATCTCTTCTGTGGTCGACCGACACCCCTTTTGTTTTCCCATGGCCTCCACTTTAAGACTTTGGGAGTCCATCTTAAACTTGGCTGTCTGGCTACGTGTCCTGCCCATTGCCATTTCAATTTTGCGATCCGATCCATGATATCGGCGACTTTTGTTCGGCGTCTGATTTCTGTATTTGTAATTCTATCACTCAGACGTATGCCCAACATTTGCCGCTCCATGGATCGTTGCGCGCATTCAATTTGTGGACAGTATTTATGGTCAGGGACATTGTTTCCAAACCATTTGTCATCATAGGCAAGATGCATGCTTCGTAGGTTTTCCTTTTTACATTTATTGGGATATCCTTGTTTCTCATAACATGACTGAGCTTTAAGAAGGCTGCCCAACCAAGTCTAATTCTTCTGGGTATTTCTGCCACTTGGTTTTCTTTAGACATTTAACTTATGTCCGAGGTAGATGTATTCTTCAACAGTTTCAATTATTTTGTCATCAATTTTTATATTTCTGTTGGACGGACTCGTGATTTTGGATCATTTTATATTTATATCATCAAGAGATTTCAGTAAAATCATTTTATTATCTTAGCAATATGAATCAGGGCACTAGAAAATACTACCCTCCGCCCTTGGCTGCCTCCCTGCTCGCAGAATTCAAGGGTTGTTGTGTTCAGAGAGTTCTAGAGATAGCTTGATTTATTGCCTAAGTAAAATTACAGCATCCACAGTCTTATTTCCTGGGAATTTTCTGTACAAAGGAACATAGTTTCATTAAATGAACACGAGTGGGTTGGAGACGAAGCGTGAATGGGGATGAATCGAGAAACACAATATCCGCGATGACTATAGAGGCTGTCAAACGTAATCAAATAGTGTAGGATGTGTCTGAGGTACTCGTATTTCATAATTGAACAATATTTATTTGTTGAATAAGAAGGGCGGAATCGGGAATGTTGTTAACATAAAGCGATCGCTTAACCCAACCAATGACAGATCATAAGTCCCGTAAGCGCCTCGACCACCATATTCTGTTTCCAAAAAACACTTAGCATCTTCGTCTCTATTGAGATACAATTAATCCTTAAAAATGATTAACGCGCCATGGGTAAAATCCAGTATTTATCTACAAGTATTTGTATACATTCAAAATGTAATATTTATTTATATTTGACTGGATGATAATAATAATCGATTTGATTTGATTATTATTATTATTATTATTTTGATGACTTATATTTTAAGATTATTTTTTATTCTCTTAGACGAATGTGTGGATACTCTGTGTATGATAGAGTGTCGAATGAAAATATAAGAAGTGAATGCGGTGCGAATGATAATGTTATCATATTAACAAAATAATGAAAGGATCATTAAGATGGTTTGGACACATGGAAAGAATGAATGAAGAAAAAACTTGTACGCGGATGACGCTTTCCTACTTGCAGACAACGAGCATGAACTACAAGTCCTGGTGAATAGTATGTATGAGGTATGCATGCGAAATGATCTGATGATGAATGTGAATAAGTCCAAGGTAAAGAATTTTGAAAAAGAAGAAAACATTACAGTCTGAAACATTTGCATGAATGGTGAAAATTTGGAGCAAGTAGATCAGTTCGTGTATTTGGGTAGCATGTTAACAAAAGATGGGGAGTGGGGCAAGTGGGGAGGGATATTGAAAGAAGGGTTGGGGCAGGCAACAAAGTGAATGGTGCACTGAAAGTTGTCATCGCAAACAAAAACATATCCAAAAAGCAAAAATGGCAGTGCACAATGGTGTTCTTGTACTCACCCTTATGCATGGAAGCGAAACATGGAACTGGTAAAATAATAATGAAAGTAGAATAAATGCAGTAGAAATGAGATCTCTTAGACGAATGTGTGGATACTCTGTGTATGATAGAGTGTCGAATTAAAATATAAGAAGTGAATGCGGTGCGAATGATGTTGTTATGAACAATATAATGAAAGGATCATCAAGATGGTTTGGACACATGGAAAGAATGAATGAAGAAAGAATGGTAAAACAAGTTTACGTCAACGATGTAAATGTAACTAGAAATAGAGGAAGACCGAGGAAAACGTGGCACAATCAAATAAATCAATGTCGGCTACGTGAGGAGTCAGAGAAATCGACGCGCTTGCATGACACGATGTATGAATGTTGAGGATGCGAGAGAAATATGTCAAGAAAGAAAAGTGTGGCAGTCCATTTTTTCTGCCTACCCCTTCGGGGAGACGGCGTGATGGTTAGTTAGTTAGTTAGTATTTATATTTTAATTGCGCCGTTTTGTATTTCAATTACTCCAAGGGCGCACTAGGAAATGACTGACCGAAGAGTGCAGTCTTTCGAAGTTTCCTTAATTAAACGTCACTATCCTCATACTTAATACTAACATTGAAGCTATTCCACGCCAACGGACCCGCAACGCTGAAAGCACGATCATAGAAACTTGCTTTATTGGCTCTCACTGAAATTGTTGATTCGATCCTCTTCCATTCGCTGGAGGTGTCTCAACCATCTTAGTCATAAAATTATCTTTAAAATAAAGCTAATATCGTAGACATTAGCATTATTTTAATATTTTTTTTTTTCATTTTGAATATGTATTGTTGAAACTGACATGTGAATTGTGGTGTTGGATATTAACATATATACAACTTCCGAAAATTCGTCAGACATGGTGGTCATAAGAAAGGTGGAATGGGGAATGTTGTAATTACATAAAGCGTGCGCTTAACCCAACCAAAGACAGGTCATAAGTCCTGTAAACACCTAGATCACCATATTCACTTTCCAGTTTGCATCTTCGTCTCTATTGAGATACAATTGACAATGTTCTCACTTTAAAAACCAAACCTTGATTGAAACATCGTAACTTCATAGCATAGTACAGTAACATACGTCAGAATGTTCGCATTAGGTTGAATATTCTTCTATTCAGGACAGAGATATATTCCTAACGAGGGATTAAAGAACTTAGCCCCTTCATTGCTGCCTGCATTGCTGCCCGTTCATTCCAGCCCAATGAAATATTTCTCCGTTGTCGGAATGGGTGAAGTATTGGAAATACGAATGCGGAATGTTCCAGAAACTTCCGAGCAGAACGAAGCTGACGTCATTTTTTCCGAAGCATAGGGGGAGGGATGGCGCCCTTTTTATTATTTAAATTATTCCCGAGTTTCGGTCATTAGCGGTCTCGTTCCCTCCAGCTTCCCCGAATTCTCGTCAACAGGAGCGTAAGAGGGACTCATTTTGCCAGAAATATTTAACTAACTAACTTACCATCACGCCGTCTCCCCGGAGGGGTAGGCAGAAAGAATGGAACGCCACACTGTTCTGTCCTGACATACGCCTCTCGCTTCCTCTACATTCATACATCTTGTCATGCACGCACGTCGATTTTCCGACTCCTCACTTGACCGACATTCAATCTTTGATTGATTTGATCGTGCCACGTTTTCCTCGGCCTTCCCTCTATTTCTAGCTCGTTCACGCCGTTTACATATACCTTCTTTACCATTCTGTCTTCACTCATTCTTTCCATGTGTCCAAACCATCTTAATGACCCTTTCCTTATTTTGTTCATAACACTTTCATTCGCACCACATTCACTTCTTATACTTGCATTTGTCACTTTATCATAAACAGATTTGCCACACATTCGTCTTAGAGATCTCATTTCTACTGCATTTATTCTACTTTCATCCTTCTTTTGCCAGTTCCATGCTTCACTTCCATACATAAGGGTCGGCACAAGAACACCATTGTGCACTGCCATCTTAGCTTTTTTGGATAGGCTTTTTTGGATAGGCTTTTTAATTTAACGTTGAATTTAACTGAACCAAAATGAGCGGAGCGTCAGTAAGCTGTCTCTTGTATGCGGATGACGTTGTCCTACTTGCAGACAACGAGCATGAACTACAAGTCCTGGTGAATAGTTTGTATGAAGAATGCATGCGAAATGATCTGATGATGAATGTTAATAAATCCATGGTAATGATTTTTGAAAAATAAGAAATCATGACAGTCTGCAACATTAGTGGGAATGGTGAAAATTTGAAGCAAGTAGATGAGTTCGTGTATTTAGGTAATATGTTAACAAGGAGGGATATTGAAAGAAGGGTTGGGGCAGGCAACAAAGTGAATGGTGCACTTAAAGTTATCATCGCAAACAAAAACCTATCCAAAAAAGCTAGAATGGCAGTGCACAATGGTGTTCTTCTACCGACCCTTATGTATGGAAGCGAAGCATGGAACTGGCAAAGGAAGGATGAAAGTATAATAAATGCAGTAGAAATGAGATCTCTTAGACGAATGTGTGGATATTCTGTGTATGATAGAGTGTTGAATGAAAATATAAGAGGTAAATGCGGTGCGAATGATGGTGTTATAAACAAAATATTGAAAGGATCATTAAGATGGTTTGGACGCATGGAAAGAATGAATGGAGAGGAATGGTAAAAATAATATATGTAAACGATGTAAATTGAAACTAGAATTAGAGGAAGACCTAGGAAAACGTGGCACGATCAAATAAATCAAATATTGAATGTCGGCCATGTGAGGAGCCAGAGAAATCGACGCGCGTGCATGACACGATGTATGAATGTTGAGGAAGCGAAAGAAATATGCCAGGAAATAAAAGTGTGGCAGTCCATTATTTCTCCCTACCGCTTCGGAGAGACGGCATGATGGTTAGTTAAATATGGGCCTATTTTTCGCTTAGTTCGCCTCTGTTGTATTTTATTCGGCGGGCGTTCTGGTATCAAACGAAATAAAACAAAAATAATGTCATGACTGTTCTTCAACTTTGATTTTTCTCTGCGCTTGTCATACGAGAATGGACCGCTTGATCTATTGACTTGGCAAGGATTCGAAACCATTTTCCCTTACGTTTTCCATTCGAAATTCAAATTAATTCTAAAATCAAAATCCCTTAGATATTTTCCATTAACCTTTGGTTTTTAAGACGAATATTCGAAATGGATGATCGTTAAACGTTTCTATTTTGACATATCGTATTATTTTGGGTCCCTTACATTCATATCGGGAATCACGACTGCTCGTCGAAATTTTCGACTGCTAACCATTTAACTAACTAACTGACCATCACGTCGTTTACTCAAAGGGGTAAGCACATAAGATGGCCGCCATACTACTCTATCCTTATACACCTCCCTAGATTCCTCCACATTCATACAACGAGGCATACACGCGCGTCGACTTTTTTTTTTTTCTTTTCTTGTATACAACAGGTCGTTTGAACCCAATTACTGTATACAATTTATTTTAGCTATTATACTGAATCTCATGGCATGTGATAGGTAGCCAATCTATCGCCATTTTATTGTCACGTGAATTCTTCACCAGACCAAAGACAGTGTGACAATCACACTGCCATCGCCGGGAATCGAATTCGGGACCTTCGGTATGGATGTCAGAGCTCTTAAAACTTCGCCACGAAGGTCGACTTCTAGCATGACTTCTAACTATAATAATAATTCTTCTTCTTTTCTAACATGATTTTTATTATTTGATTAATTTGGTCATGCCATGTTTTCCTCGGTCTGCCTCGACTCCGTACTCCATTTACATCATTTTCGTATACTTTCTTTACGATTATTTCTCCATCCATGCGCTCCATATCGCACCGTGAGTGTAAAACCGACGTAAGTGCAAATATACAGTTTTGAGATATGGGAGTTTAAAGATTTCATATTGCTTGGAAAAACTTTTTATTTGATTTAAATAAACCAATGATTTTCGGTTTATAGGTAGGGTCGAAGCACCAGTGATTGACCGCCCCCCAGTAAATGACCGTTGGTTAATAAAACAAAATATAATAAGAATTGCTCTATGTGCCCAGTCAAAAAACTTTAATCCCAAGAAACTATGACAAAAGAGGTAGGCAGAGACAACTGTTGGTAAGAAACAAAACTATCAGTTTTGAACTGTGCCTTGTCAAACGGTAAAAGTGCGTCTTCCCGTTGTTGTTCTGAGATTGTTAGTAGTTTTTTATAAGGAAAAGTGTGGTAAGTGTTTTTTTAATGTTATTTCTTATGCAATTCTTTGAATATTTACATATTTTTATATGTGAGGGTGTTTCATAATGTGACAATGTAACAAAACCTATGTATTGTATGAATATAAGCTGAAGTGGTCATTTACTGGTGATTGTGCTACTTTTTTTAGAGAAATGTTAATTTTAATAGTAATACTCATATTTCAATAAAAAAAGTTATAGAATTTAGAGAAGCCAATGTGTTTTTTATTGTTTTCTTTTATTTTGTTCACTCAAATAATGAAATTAATGCCTTTAATGTGGATTTCAGTACAAGCTGAACCTTAAACGGTAATTTATTGGTGCTTTGACCCTATATTACTAAAAAAAAACAGTTTTTCCAACCAATATGAAATCTTTAAACTCCCACATCTGCAAACTGTATATTTGAACTTACGTCGGTTTTACACTCACGGTGCGATATGTCCGAAACAACGCAGCGATCCTTTCATAATTTTGTTCATAATACCTTATATTAAATTTAAAAAAATGTTCTCGATTCACACTTCCTTGCTTTCTAATCTAACATACATTCATATTCATGCCTGTGGGGAGAGCAATTTGTTTATTGAACCGAATCGCTGCGGATATTTACATATTTCGCATCGGGGAGGCGCTATTTGCAAGTCAAATGACTTCCTCTTCAGGTGACATTTCGTTGATGTGAGAATATTTTTGACACTCCCTCATATTAACTTGCAAAGTATATTTGGATTCTACATAAAAAAAACATAAAAAAAATCTTTTTAGATATGTAAAAGTAGAAAAGGAACGATTCAGTTGTAAGATTTAATCATTTTTTTATGAAAATTTAGGTTTTACTTATTTACTTACTTCTTACTTCCTATGGCCATACAACTCTTGAAGAGTTTTAGCCTCCTTGATGATTTTTCGACAAGCTCCTCGATCCTGCGCCTTTTGCTCCCAGCAGTCCGATTAGCCCAACCTAGCCAGGTCAGCCAGAACATTGTCCATTAGGCGCTGTCTAGGCCTTCCTAGAGGTCATAAGAAAAAGGTGGAATGGGGATAAAGCGTGCGCTTAACCCAACCAATGACAGGTCATAAATCCTGTAAACACCTCGATCCACTATATTCTGTTTCCAATTTGCATCTTCGTCTCTATTGAGATACAATTGATTCTTGAATTGATAGCCCGCAATGGGTGAAATCCAGTTGTTCGTCTACAAGTATTTGTATGCATTCAAAATGTTGTAAAAACATAAAACTGGTCAAAAAGTTATAGCGTATAGATTGGAGTGACGTCTCCGGGCGGTTTCTAGCAATGCACTAAATGGCGGTAGCCTTTCACATTGCGTTAAAAAGATCTTCCGCTTAATGCTTAAAAAAATACAATCTTCATAGATGGCGTTAGTTTGTAGATTGCAAAAAATACCATGTAAAAGGTGGTCTTACAGATTCTTGATTGCTCTGGTCCATTCGGCTCGGCATACGAGCGAAATCCATGCTAGGCGACCAGCTCTCACGGTTCTCGTTATAAGGGGCGCCTGGGTCATCGTAGGCATAGGACCAACCAAGAGATCCGTACAATATAGAGTTGTATATAAAAAAAAAAAAAACATTTAAAACTAACTAACTTACCATCACGCTGTCTTCCTGAAAGGGTAGGCAGAAATAATTGACTGCCACACTTTTCAACATTCATACATCGTGTCATGCACGTACGTCGATTTCTCCGACTCCTCACGTGGCCGACGTCGAATATTTGATTTATTTGATCGTTCCACGTTTCCTTCGGTATACCGTACCATATACTCGTATACTCGTACCTTATTTACCATTATTTCTTCATTCATTCTTTCCATGTGTCCAAACCATTTTAATTATCCTTTCATTTTTTTGTTCATAACACCTTCATTTGCATCGCATTCACTTCTTATATTTTCATTCGACACTATCATAGGCAGAGTATCTACACATTTGTTTAAGAGATTTCATTTCTACTGCATTTATTCTACTTTCATCATTCTTTTGCTAGTTCCATGCTTCGCTTCCATACATAAGGCTCGGTACAAGAACACCATTATGCACTGCCATTTTAGTTTTTTTGGATAGGTTTATGTTTGCGATGATAACTTTAAGTGCACCATTCACTTTGTTGCCTGCCCTAACCTTTCTTTCAATATCCCTCTCCACTCGCCCATCTTTTGTAAATATACTACCCAAATACACGAACTCTATTTTATCTATTTGCCCCAAATTTTCACCATTTACGCTAATGTTGCAGACATGATTTCTTCTTTTTCAAAAATCATTACCTTGGACTTATTCACATTCATCATCAGATCATTTCGCATGCATATCTCATACATACAATTCACCAAGACTTGTAGTTCATGCTCGTTGTCTGCAAGTAGGACAGCGTCATCCGCATACAAGAGACAGCATACTGATACTCCGCTCATTTTGGCACTTTCATCCAACCCTTTCAGCTCTTTCATGTATGTAGCTTTTTTATATATGTAACATAAAGTTTTAATATGGAGTTTTACATAATTTTCAAGAAACTATAAATATGGTATCATAATTGTAAAATATGCGTATTTTATAATATAACAACAGTAATTAAGGTTTTACGTCTAAAAAGTGTGTAAAAACAGAACATTAGATAATTTAAAATGGTGGTTTCGTTGTTTTTGAACAAAGGAGACAAAACACATAATAAAACTGAGCGGCTTTCACCCCTTGTCAGTCTGTGGGCTGATCCACTACCCCATCAATTTCGCATCCCTCTGAGTGTGTCCTCTGGGGAGCGTTGCGGGTAATTGTCATTTGGGGTAGGTTGTCCATGCAATCAACCCCTATTGGAGAGAGGAACCGATTCCACAAAGGGAGTGGGTAACGAGTGTCTTTAGAAACGCGCGGATGTGGAAAAACTCTCGTTATTTTATGCAAGCAAATGCTGGGTCGTGCACAACCATTTGCATGCAATTTCTTCTTTATTCACTAAAGAAAAGATGTTAGTACATGATTGAGTTCTAGCACAAACCCTCATGTATGGAAGTGAAGCTTGGAGCTGTCAAAAAATGATGAAAGCAGGATAAGTGCGGTAGAAATTAGATCACCGAGAAGAATGTGATGGAAAACGATATATGATAGAATACCTTCTTCTTCTTCTTTTTCTTCTCCTTATAGACCTTTGGTCTGTTCCTGAAATCAACCTGGCCTCTCTTGAGAGGTCGACTCCCAACTATCTCTCCATCTCTTCGGCGGTCTTCCGGGGGGACGGCAGCCGGCAGGAATCTGATGCGCCACAACGTGTGGGATTCTGGTGGGATCCATCCTCTGCACGTGCGCATTCCAGTATCTTCTGCGTTGTCTGCCCTATCTCACGACATCCTCCACCTTGCAGATTCGCTGTTGAGCTAAAAAAAAATCTACAGCGAAAAATATCCGCGGACCCCCTGACTTGTTCAGGGACCCCTAAATCAATTACAATTTTCCGTGGACTCCCTGAAAGATCCCAGGGACCTTCGGGGTTCCGTTCGGACCATTTTGGGAACCACTGATGTAGAGGAGTCTAGAGAGTTATGCCAGGACAGAACAGTATGGCGGTCCATCCTCTGTGCCTACCTCTCCGGGAAAACGGCGCTATGGTTAGTTAATTAGTAAGTTAGCAACTCGTGAAATATTCACAGAATTAAAAACTTTCTACCGTTTAAAACTCGATTCACTGAAGAATCATAAATTGTAATAAGTTTTCACTTTTAATGTTGAGAGTTGTACTACTGTATGAAGTACATAAGTAAGATAACTATAATATAAATACGATATTTTGTCTTAACCCTTACCACTCGTTTGTCGAATGCCAGCCGACATCGCTATGTGTACGCTACAACTCAGTTGTCGGCTGGCGGCCGACAAGATGAGACTTGCGCGCGCGGTGTATTTTCACGCGCAAAACTTTGTTAAAAAACATTTAATTTCACGTTTTAATAAGATTTTGACTGTTTTCCGTTTTCATTTTACTATAAAATAATCCTTGCAAATTCACATAACACAAAATGGCGGGAACTTCGCTTACGTCATGCAGAGGAGCGATTAGAGTACAAGCCCCACTTAATTGCGAAGCTGGACAAAGGTTCTGAAGACTGTACTGTGTGCAATAACGGAAAATTTCAGGTGGAAGACGGGAAACAGTGTGGTTTTGTGAGACCTGCTCCAGAAAACCTGGTCTCCATCCTGGAGATTGTTTTAAAAATTACCATACTATGCAAAACTATAAGTAGTCCATAATGTTTTTTGTAAATTGTTTTTTATTTGAAAAATAAATCATTACAAATGAATTTTTAACGATTTTTTTTGTAACTGTTAATGCAAAAACTTTGTTTTATATCACAATTGTATTTATTTTACTTTACGACAGCTGTTTCATCAATGTTTGTTTCTGTTTCTGTTTCATCAACCAATGTTGACATCATCAGGTGATGAAATAGCTGTCGTAAAGTAAAATAAATACAATTGTGATATAAAACAATGTTTTTGCATTAACAGTTATAAAATGTTTAAATATCATAGTGTTTCGGCCAAAACAATGGATTTTTTTTTGTAACTACCTATCAATAAAAATATTTTGACATAATTTAAATAATAGTTGGCTGACAAACAATATCAAAAAATAATGGAGTGGTAAGGGTTAAGTTATTTTTGGTGAAAATCGTAAAGGCCATATATTGGCTACAAGACACTAAATAGGCTTTCTTACAATTCAGACCGTAAGTCGAAAACTTGGGTGAAAGTATTTAGCAGAGAAAATTAGAAAAAATCACCTTTCTCCCCGGCAAAGCGTTCTTCTCTTGTTTTTCCCTATTCCCGTCACTTTTTTCGTCGCTACTTCGTTTCGCTGCCATTTCAGTCCCTTTAAATTTACTTGGCCTAAGCGCTGTGAAAGCGTCAATGATACAATATACAGGGTTATTGGTTATTGAATATATTCCTTCTAAAACCTATCCAAAAAAGCTATAATGGCAGTGCACCATGGTGTTCGTCTACCGACCCTTATGTATGGAAGTGAAGCATGGAACTGGCAAAAGGATGAAAGTAGAATAAATGCAGTAGAAATGAGATCTCTTAGACGAATGTGTGGATACTCTGTGTATGATAGATGGTCGAATGAAAATATAATAAGTGAATGCGGTTCGAATGATGGTGTCATGAACAAAATAATGAAAGGATCATTAAGATGGTTTGGACATATGGAAAGAATGAATGGTTAAAAAATTATATGTTAATGATGTAAATGGAACCAGAAATAGAGGATGACCTAGGAAAACGTGGCGCGATAAAAAAAATCAAATATTGAATGTCGGCCATGTGAGAAGTCAGAGAAATCGACGCGCGTGCAGAAATATGTCAGGAAAGAAAAGTGTGGCAGTCCATTCTTTCTGCCTACCCCTTCAGGGAGACGGCGTGATGGTTAGTTAGTTAGTTTCCTTCTAGGAGGTTGTAGGAGAGGTTATTTCCGATGAATTATGTCATGTAAGGTATTATGTAAAAGTGAACCATTTTTGATATAAAACGAATTGAATTGTTTTTTAAATTTATCGAGGACAGGTGTTTTAATAATAAATTAAAAAATAGCTGTTGGTCACAAAAAAACTTTTATTTTTTTCCTGATTAGTGAACATGACAGGCATTCATTATCAACTAACTAACTAACTAACCATCACGCCGTCTCCCCGAAGGGGCAGGCAGAAAAAAATGACTGCCACACTTTTCTTTCCTGACATATTTCTCTCGCTTCCTCAACATTCATACATCGTGTCATGCACGCGCGTCGATTTCTCTGACTCCTCACATGGCCAACATTCAATATTTAATTTATTTGATCGTGCCACGTTTTCCTCGGTCTTTCTCTATTTCTGGTTCCATTTACATCATTAACATACAATTTTTTTACCAATCTTTCTTCATTCATTCTTTCCATATGTCCAAACCATCTTAATGATCCTTTCATTATTTTGTTCATGACACCATCATTCGCACCGCATTCACTTCTTATATTTCCATTCGACACTCTGTCATACACAGAGTAGTTACACATTCGTCTAAGAAATCTCATTTCTACTGAATTTATTCTACTTTCATCCTTCTTTTGCCAGTTCCATGTTTCGCTTCCATACATAAGGGTCGGTAGAAGAACACCATTGTGTACTGCCATTCAAGCTTTTTTAGATAGGTTTTTGTTTGCGATGACAACTTTAAGTGCACCATTCACTTTGTTGCCTGCCCCAACCCTTCTTTCAATATCCCTCTCCACTTGCCCATCTCTTGTGAACATACTACCTAAATACACGAACTCAACTATTTGCTCCAAATTTTCACCATTCACGCAAATGTTGCAGACTGTCATGGTTTCTTCCTTTTCAAAAATCATTACCTTGGACTTATTAACATTCATCATCAGATCATTTCGCATGCATACCTCATACATACAATTCACCAGGACTTGTAGTTCATGCTCGTTGTCTGCAAGAAGGACAGCGTCATCCGCATACAAGAGACAGCTTACTGACACTCCGCTCATTTTGGCACCTACATCCAACCCTTTCAGCTTCATTATCAATATTATCATTATTAGCAGACTCGAAAGTGGTTCTGTGATATGGAGTCCTCACGAGGCGAGATATTCTGTTATGATGGAGAGGGTTCAGAAACCGTGAGAGCCGGTCGCCTAGCATGGATTGGACACGTATGCCGAGCCGAAGAGACCAGAGCAATCAAGACACTGTACGCGTCCAGACCGACTGGAGTAAGACCTCTAGGAAGGCCTAGACAGCGCCTAATGGACAATGTTCTGGCTGACCTGGCTAGGTTGGGCGAATCGGACTGCTGGGAGCAAAAGGCGTAGGATCGAGGAGCTTGGCGAAAAATCATCAAGGAGGCTAAAACTCTTCAGAGCTGTATGGCCATAGGAAACCCAAAAAAACGAGACCTTCTGGATCTACTGAACGATATCCTCCATTTTGCAAGTTTTACTTATGTCTGCGTTACGTACACGATCACAGAGAGTTTTTCCGGTAATTTTGATTCTATTGTTTGTTATAAATGTTTAAAGCATAAAAATAATTTTATTATTTTTTGTTTCAGGTATGTTCTGAATCTATCCTACTTCCAAAAACGGCTTCTGGTAAGAAATTTAAACCGACATTCTTATTTGATATACGTTAATGTTATAGTTATTTAAAAATCTTTAACTATACACATATTCTTCTATAAACGAATGGTCGAAGTTAAACAGACACTAAGTATCATTGTTTGCCACACCGAAGGTCCTGGGTTTGATTCCCGGCGATGACAGTGTTATTGTCACACTGTCTTTGGTTTGGTGCAGAATTCACATGACAATAAAATGGCGATAGATTAACTATCTATATCATGTCATGAGAATCATTATCTTCTTCTTCTTCCTTATTGTAGACCTGTGCGGTCATCTCTCCAGAGTGTTGTTCCTCCTGTGAGGTAGACTCCCAGCTGTCATTCCATCCTTTAGGAGGTCTTTCACGAGGACGAGTCCCATGAGGCTGATTATGTAGTGCAATATAAGGGAGTCTGGTGGTGTCCATTCTTTGATCATCAAATGAAATCAAGTTAAATCAGTTTATTCACTAAAAAGACAAATGTTTAAGGCATCTATTGAGTACAGGTAAAATATTATAAAAATACAACATAATACCAGGAACCAATTAGAGATGGTTCGACATTAGGAAGACAAGATACTTTATAAACTCAAGAGTATTTGTCCCCTGAACGTTCCTTCACTAATATACCGGTGTCACCAGAGACAGATTAGTTCTGGTGGCCGTACCAGTCCCGTTTTCGCTGTCTGGTCCATCTTATAATATCCTCAACCTCACATATCTCTTTAAGGATAAATTGTATCTCAATGGAGACAAAGATGTAAATTATTTTGGAAACAGAATATGGTGGTCGAGGCGTTCACAGGACTTATGACCTGTCATTGGTTGGGTTAAGCGATCGCTTTATGTCATACGACATTCCCCATTCCGCACTTCTTACGACCACCACGTCCGACAATTATTTTTGAAAGATGTATATAAGAAGGGCAGAATGGGGAATGTTGTATTACATTAAGCGATCGCTTAATCCAACCAATGACAGGTCATAAGTCCTGTAAACGCCTCAACCACCATATTCTGTTTCCAAAATAACTAACATGTTCGTTTCTATTGAGATACAATCAATCCTTAAAATGATTAACCCGTAATGGGTAAAATCCAGTATTTGTATACATTCAAAAACAAAATGTCACGTGATCTCTCAGTGTCTTGCCTGCTATCGTCCTCAGTGTCTTCATCTCGGAAGTCCTTAAAATTTGCTTGGCAAAAAAATTGCAGTGATAGATAGGTCCTGACCTGTTCTATGGGTTGATTTTCTATAACCAGGTTACATGTTTTGGGTGTTTTGGAAAAGGTCGTACATTTTGTTGTTTCGATAGAGATCGTCATGTTGTATTTCTTACAGGCGTGAATCATTATAAAGGCTAAAAATAGGTACAACCATCTCTTGTTTTAAATAAAACTTTAGCCTTACTTTCAAAACGATACAGAGTCAAGCTAAAACACCTTTATAATGTTATGTAAACCATACATTTTGATACGTTCTAGTACATACAGGAGTAAATGTAATATAAGGGATGTTTTCAAGTGGCGATGCTCCCGTTATCTTTTTAAGAATCCCCTAGCATATCAGCCCCTAATGAATGTTTAGTGCTTCTGGGAAATTTATATACCTACCCTTCTGTTGTATTTAACTTTATAGCAAGCTTTTCCGTATGGCTCCATACATAATTTAACCTTAATTTAAACTTAATTGTTTGGTAATATTCGAATACGGGACGTCAAGAAAGCTCAGTTGGCAATGCAGTGTTCTAAAATATCTACTTCTCCTTCTTCTTCTTTAGCCTATTCCCGTCCACTCCTGAAAAAGGCCCTGTCGTTGTGATAATGCTGCCAAGGTATTTAAATTGATTGACCATTTCAACATTCGCACCATTCAGTTGCAGAGTGGATGAAGAATAGTTATGTTGCCCAAATGACATCTATTTGGTCTTCTTAACGTTGAATTTCAAGCCCAGATCCTCTCCTGCCATATTAATTTTATTTAGGAGTTCTTGATGATCGGGTTTAAGGCCGTGCCACACTGTTTGAAACAAACTCTCCACAGGGGTGACCTTGGTGGAGAGCTGTGGAGCCCACGGTTGGTGTAGCGTCCACACACTGTTGTAAACAAGCTCTCCACACGTGGAATGCGTGTTTAAACGCGCGTCCGTCCACAAAGTTTGTCGAAGGTCAAACGAATTTCGGTTTCAAACAAGTGTCTACACAGTTTTAAACCGACGGTGGAGACCGATGTGGAGAGCTTGTTTAAAACAGTGTGGCCCGCCTTTTACTGTCAGCAAAAATAACTGTGTCATCAGAATCCCTGTTATATTATTAAGAATAATCCCATTAACCTTCACTCCCAGACTGGAGTTTTCAATACATGGGAAGACTTGATTGGAATACAAGATAAACAACAGAGGTGACAAAATGCAGCCTTGTCGAACTCCTCTGCGTATAGCTATTATATTTCGTCTGTACTCTCATTTCCATGTCCAATCTCCGCAGTTTGATACCAGTAGAGATTCTTAATAAAGTATCGATCATCAGAATCAATATTGCAGGCTTTTAAAATAGAATAAATGCAGTAAATCTGTACCTAATAGAGTGTTAAGTGCAAATATAAGAAGTCTATGCGGTGCGAATGAAAATGTTATGAACAAAATAATGAAAGGGTCGTTACGTGAATGGAGTTAGAACCGAGGAAACGTGGCACGATCAAATTAATCAAATATTAAATGTCGGTCAAGTGAGGAGTTGGAGAAATCGACGTGCGTGCATGAAAAGATGTTTAAATGTAGAGGAACCGAGAGAAGTATAGGGTGTTTTTTTAGAGGTATACAATACATATTCAAAATGAAAAAAAAAACACGTTAAAATAATGTTAATGTCTATGATATTGGCTTAATTTAATAGATAATTTTATGCCATTATTGTTTAAATAGGTATGATTTCGGGCATATGAGCGCCACGGCTAGCTCGAATGAAGCGCAATCGTGAAATCCAATTTTCGACAATTGTCGTCTCTGTGGATGCGTATTATCCACTAGAGTGTACGTGGTGCGAAAACGATCCATGGTCTTCCGATTAACTTGCTCGGATGGACGATTATGTCGACCGTAAAATGGGCGTAGTGCACGATAAGTTTGGCGAACCGAACCATGATTTTCAAAATAACTTGCAAGCGCTGTTCTGAAGTCAGTCTATTCATCGTGAAATGGCAAAACGTACTGACTACAAATAAACTGTCAATTGTCAATTTGACAGTCTGTAGAAACAATGTTGCTAGTTTAAAAACCAAACCTCTAAAAAAAACATCCTATATGTCAGGTCAGAACAGTGTGGCAGTCCATTCTTTCTGCCTACCCCTGCGGGGAGACGGTGTGATGGTTAGTTAGTTAGTTAGTAAATTTTTAAAGCTCCATTCACTTTGTTACCCGCATTAACCCTTCTATCATCGTCACAATCCATTCAGTCATCCGCTGTGAACATGCTACCTAAATAGACAACTTCAGACACCTGGTATAGGTTCACCTGAATCAAACTTATGTTGCACCCTGTCATTTCCTCTTCCCTTTCATAAAAATTCATTATATTTAATTTATACTGTGATTTAAGGAAATCGCTTTAAAACGATTATACAAATTATCTCCGAAAAATTTTCATCTCCTTGATAGAACGACCCGAGAAATGAGCATTTTTTTCAAGGTAACATTGTAATGCAAAGATTCAGAAAACCGGAAACGCGGTCTCGAAAACCGGAAATCCTTTTTTAAACCGGAAAGGCGGCCCGAGCGGAAATATCTTTCAACAAAGAGTGTAATTTTGTGTGCATAATATATAACCCGAGACCGTGGTGCATAGGGATGGGATTTTCATTTCATTTCGATGGACCGATTTTCACGTCAGAATATTCACACAGGAAGAGCTTCGTGGCCGAGTGTTCAGGGCTGTGACTGCCACATCGAAGGTTCCGGGTTCGATTCCCAGCGATGGCAGTGTGTTTGTCACACTGTCTTTGGTCTGGTGTTGAATTCACGTGACAATAAAGTGGCGATAGATTAGCTACCTATCACATGTCACAACAATCATATACCCTTTAAATCGATTTGGCTCGCTCTGTAATGATGTACTCGTATAGAGCGATTCAACAAAATAATAATAATAATAATAAATATTGACCATAAAAATACTTTAATCCCAAACACGATATTTATGTATCAAACTTTTTTTTGAAAAGAGGATGAAGTAGATGAAGAAGAGGGAGATGAAGAAGAAGAAGAAGAAGAAGAAGAAGATGAAGAAGAAGAAGAAGAAGGAGAGGAAGAAACGGAGGGAGAAGCGAATGAAGAAGAGTAGAAAAAAATGGAAGAAGAAGAGGGGGAAGAATAGGAGGAAGAAGGGAAAGATGGAGAGGAGGAAGATAAGGAGGAAAAAGATGAAGAAGAAAACGAGGAAGAAGAAGAAGACGAAGAAGAATAAGAAGATAATGAAGAAGAAGAGGAATAAGAGGAAGAAGAAGAGAACGAAGAAGAGGACGAAGTTGAGCAGGAAGAAGAAGAGGAAGAATAATAGGAGAAAAAAGAAGAAGCCCGAGAAGAAGAAGAAAAGGAAGAAGAAGAAGACGAGGAATAAGAAGAAGATGCGGAAGAAGAATAAGACGAGGAGGAAGTAGAAGAGGAGAAAGAAGAATAAGACAAGGAAGAAGAAGTAGAGGAGGAAGAAGAATAAGACGAGGAAGAAGAAGGAGAGTACGGAGTTTCGCGAACCGTTTTGAATGCTTGGGGGACATCCCTATTAAATTGGAGTGCTTTGTGATCTGCAAGTCATAAAAATGATAAGGAAAATGTGGGTTCACCCTTCGGAGTTGTGCTGGAGTCGTTTATCATAAGGGTTAATTTTCAGTAAATAGCAGATTTCACAGAAAACACTTGGAAAGCAGAAAAAGCGATAAAAATTACGTTCAAATGAATATTCTCAGCAAGAATAAATGGTGCACTTAAAGTCATCACTGCTAATATTTATTCTTCATCTTTGTTGTGGAACTGTGCGGTTTGCTTCCCACAGAGTTGCTCTTCATGTGAGGTGGATTCCATCTTTCTGGAGGTCTACCACGAGGTTCGCCTATTTAAAGCATCATCAAATGTACATTTGATAATGCCTTAGACAGCGAACCATGTCATTCACATAAAATACAATAAAACTTTTAGAAATTTTCGTATTTCTCACTTACGTGCAAATGACATATTTCTCACATAGGTCACAATGACATATTACTCACTAATAACGAGTCACAATGACATATTCTTACATGCGTCAAAATAACTTATTTCTCACTTACGTGCCAATGACATATTTCTCACATACTTCAAAATGACATATTTCTCACATACTTTAAAATGACATATTTCTCACATAGGTCACAATGATATATTTCTCATTTACGTGCCAATAACTTATTTCTCACATAGACCACAATGGCATATTTCTCTAATATGTTAGAATGACACATTTCTCACAAACTTCACAATGATATATTCTCACTTACATTGCAATAACATATTTCTCACTTACGTGTCAATGACATATTTCTCACATATGTCACAATGGCATATTTCTCTAATACGTTAGAATGACATATTTCTCAGAAAACAGACGTTTTCATTCGTATTTATTATTTAATATATAGTTTTACGTCATCGCTCAAGGAACAATAAATATGAACCGTTTTTTGCTTTAAACTGCTAGAAATGTATACGTAAGGGTTAAGGAACCGCGTATTCCAACCATCTGTTAGAGACAAACCACACTTTTCTTAGAGAATTAACAAGATTCTGGCCTAAAAATGCTTTTAAAATTTTCCGGGTCTAAAATTAGATTACTTAGAATTACTTGTGATTAAGAAAGCCATTTATTATAATGTACCCATAATAAATAATCAGACTTATCTTTCCCATAGCTCCATTTTAGTCATGTTCCCAATTTTTAATATTCCTGTTAAATAAAAAAAATTAAAATTAACTCCCCTCTCCGCCACTTGAATATAAAATACGAAAATCTCTATAGTTATTCCCAAATATTGACGACCTTCGTGGTCGAGTGGTAAGTGCATTGACTGCCACCCCGAAGGTTCCAGGTTCCATTCCCGGCGAGGGCAATGTGATTGCCACACTGTCTTTGGTCTGGTGTAGAATTCACGTGACAATAAAATGGCGATAGATAAGCTACCTGTTACATGTCACGACAAATGCCCTTTACATCGATTTGGCTCATGCTGTCATGATGTAAAGAGCGATTCAACAAAATAATAACAAAAATGTTCATGACTCGCCGTTCTACCATTCTATTTATCCTCGTGCACAATTTACAACCTCCTACGTCTCTTTTTCCCCTTCATTTTATATTTATTTTTTATATGTTTCTCTGATTTTATATTTACAATCGTATATTCTGTCACCCTGACGAAGCTCCGGCGGGAGCTAGGTTTAGCTCCCGTTGGTGTTTATATCGAATAAAGTGGTTTATATACAAATTTTACAAGTGTAATTAATAGTTATAATATATAATATATAAACAGATGCCAAAATGAGTGTCAGTAAGCTGTCACTTGTATGCGGATGACGCTATCCTACTTGCAGACAACGAGCATGAACTACAAGTCCTGGTGAATAGTATGTATGAGGTATGCATGCGAAATGTTCTGATGATGAATGTGCATAAGTCTAAGGTAATGATTTTTGAAAGAAAATAAATCATGACAGTCTGCAACATAAGCGTGAATGGTGAAAGTTTGGAGCAAGTACATGAGTTCATGCATTTGGGTAGTATATTAACAAAATATGGGCGAGTGGAGAGGGATATTGAAAAAAGGGTTGGGGCAGGCAACAAAGTGAATGGTTCACTTAAAGTTGTCAACGCAAACAATAACCTATCCAATAAAGCTAGAATGGCAGTGCACAATGGTGTTCTTCTGCCGACCCTAATGTATGGAAGCGAAGCATGGAACTGGCAAAAGAAGGATGAGAGTAGAATAAACGCAGTAGAAATGAAATCTCTTAGACGAATGTATGGATACTCTGTGTATGATAGAGTGTCGAATGAAAATATAAGAAGTGAATGCGTCGCGAATGATGGTGTTATGAACAAAATAATGAAAGGATCATTAAGATGGTTTGGACACATGAATAGAATGAATGAAAAAAAAAATGGTAAAAAAAATATGTTAACGATGTAAATGTAACTTGAAATAGAATCGGAAGACTGAGGAAAACGTGGCACGATAAAATAAATCAAATATTGAATGTCGGACGCGCGTGCATGACACGATGTATAAATGTTGAGGAAGCATGTGAAATATGTCAGGAAAGAAATGTGTGGCAGTCCATTATTTCTGCCTATCCCTTCGGAGAGACGGCGTTATGATTAGTTAGTTGTTTAGTTTTGTAGTATAATATAATAAATACGTTTTTTCCCTTCAAAATGGTTGCGTCTAATTAAGGTTTTCATCAAATTCAATTCAAGTGGAATTAAACCCATAAACCTTCTTTCATTCCATTCATCATTACTTCTGGTAAACCCTTTGCAATTCCTCTAATCTCGTGTCGTTTGGTCCAATCAATATTTCTCATATAATATCGCTTCCCCCCCCCTAGGACTCTGTTTCTATAATATAATCCTTCTTCAATAGCCCTCCACAACGGACGATTTAGTACAATTCGTTGTATAAATACCCAAGCGAAAATGTCCAAAAATCTTCGTTATTTCCTTTAAGACCAGAAGTCTATAAACTACGGACCGCTAGTGTCAGCAATCCGCGACAGCTAATGACCAGTGACATCAAGCAGACCCGTGTTAACAAGCGTATGCTCACTCAGGGCGCGTGCTCTGCGACTAGTTATAATTACAGTAGAGTCTCGATTATCCGACCTAAACCGGCCGCGGCAAGGTCCGATAAGCGAAAAGGTCGAATAACACGGAAAATGATAAAAGCGACATTGAAGCGAAGTAACCAGCTCTAATGACCTCCCCAGAGAAGTAAGGTCACAGGTGGATAGGGCTGCAGCAGTTGCAGGCTGCCTGAAAGATGTCATATGGAGAAACAAGGACATGAGGACTGACAGCAAGGTACGCATCTACAAGACCTGTGTGCGACCAATCCTCACATATGGCATTGAATCGAGGGCAGACACTGTCAAGACAAAGAGCATGCTCAGGACAACCAAGATGAAAACGCTCCGCGCTATAGCTGGCAAGACCCTACGTGATCGAGTTAGGAATACAGCAATCCGAGAAATCTGCGAGGTCGAAGATGTGGTCAGATGGGGACGTCAAAGACGGCGATACTGGCATGAACACGTAGAAAGGATGAGCTCAAATAGAATACCACACATAGCTCTCCATGGAACGCCAAACGGACAACGCCGACCAGGAAGACCCCCGAAACGGTGGAGAGAAAGCTGGAGTTCAGCATCTCAAGAGGACCCGCCTGAAATAACAGACTCCTGAGTCTACAAAAAGGGAAGAAGAAGAAGATGAAAATGTGTTAATTTTATTTGAACATCGAAAACTTTTCAAATATGATCATTGACACAACCACCTTTTTACGTTTTGAAGCCATCACCACAACTTTTTAAGACGACAAAATCCAAACACAACTAACAGTCTAACAAAACGGCAGAAACGAAACAAGGTAACAATGCGCAACACGTTCTCTCAGCGAAAGAGCTACGCAAGCACTGAGGACTGAGGACTGTCGCCTGGCGCGCGTATATAATGCGTGCAGTCGGGTAAAGGAAAGGGGCGTTGCCCTGGTAGGTCAGATAACTCGGAAGGTCGGATAACCGAAGGGCGGATAACCGAGACTCTACTGTATATAAATAATGGCAGGAAAATTAAAACGGTTTTGGGCCTTTACGAGTAATAAGTATTTGGTCTGTTAACTAACTAATTAACCATCACGCCGTATCCCCGAAGGGGTAGGCAGAAATAATGAACTGCCACACTTTTCTTTCCTGACATATATTCTCTCGCTTCATCAACATTCATACATCGTGTCATGCATGCGCGTCGATTTCTCTGACTCCTCACATGGGCGACATTCAATATTTGATTTATTTGATCGTGCCACGTTTTCCTCGGCCTTCCTCTATTTCTAGTTCTATTTGCATCGTTAACATATAATTTTTTATCCATTCATTCTTTCCATATGTCCAAACAATCTTAATGGTCCTTTCATTATTTTGTTCATGACACCATCATTCGCACCGCATTCACTTCTTATATTTTCATTCGACACTCTATCATACACAGAGTATCCACAAATTCGTCTAAGAGATCTCATTTCTACTGCGTTTATTCTACTTTCATCCTTATTTTGCAATTCCATGCTTTCTTCCATAAATAAGGGTCTGCACAAGAATACCTTTATGCACTGCCATCTTGGCTTAATAATAATAATAATTATAATTAAACAAAACCTATCCAAAAAAGCTAGAATGGCAGTGCACAGTGGTGTGTTTCTACCGACATGCATGGAAGCGAAGCATGGAACTGGCAAAAGAAGGATGAAAGCAGAATAAATGCAGTAGAAATGAGGTCTCTTAGATGAATGTGTGGCAAATGCAAGTATACTCTGTGTACGAAAGAGTTTCGAATGAAAATATAAGAAGTGAATGCAGCGAATAATGGTGCTACGAACAAAATAATGAAAGAATCATTAAGATGGTTTGAACATATTTGGACATATGGAAAGAATGAATGTAGAAAAAGTGGTAAAAAACATATGTAAATTAATTAAATTAGTTAAATTAACGATGTAAATGGAACTAGAAATAGAGGAAGACCAAGGAAAACGTGTTACGATCAAGAATCAAATACTGAATGTCGGCCATGTGAGGAATCAGAGAAATCGACGCGCGTGCATGACACAATGTAGGAATTTTGAGGAAGTGATAGAAATATGTCAGGAAAGAAAAGTATGGCAGTCCATTCTTTCTGCCTACCCCTTCGGGGAGACGGCGTAATGGTTAGTTAGTTAGTTAGTTAGAAAATAATTATATTTGAGTAATTAAGTTTGTTATCCACTTAGCTTAATATTGCATGTTTTGTGGCAGTCACTCGAGTCTTTTTGATTCGTTCCTCTCGGCTCCCACATCGAGAGCAATCGCTTTCTATTTCTTAAAGGAAAATAAATCGGATTTCTATTTGCAGAATTTGGTAGTCTAGATCTTTGGAAAATTGTTTTTTTCTCGCTTTCCATGCGTTTTCTTTATGGTGGGGATACATTGACATTTTAAAACCGGAAATAAAACGATAGAATTTCATGAGATGATATCTTTAAGATTGAAATATGGTCAATATTTAATCCTTACGATGCTACGATGTTTCTCAATCATCTACTTCCTCAGTCTATTCCCGTCCACTCCTGGACAAAGGCCTCCTCCATTTGCTTCTTTGTCACTCTGTACTGTGCAGACTGCATCCAGGTTATTCCGAGAGTCAGAAACGATACGGTGAAAGAAAAAACAAAGGTCACTGACATCATCCACCGGGTGGCGAGGCTAAAATGGCAATGGGCAGGTCACGTAGCCAGAAGCTCAGATGAAAAGTGGACAAGAAGACTGCTGATTTGGAGACCGTGGACGGCAAAGAGAAATGCAGGGCGACTGCAACTACGGTGGAAGGATGATCTGAACAGACCAGTCGGAATAACCTGGATGCAGTCTGCACAGGACAGAGTGACATGGAAGCGAATGGAGGAGGCCTTTGTCCAGGAGTGGACGGGAATAGGCTGAGAAAGAAGTATAAGATTATATTTGAAAGGAATGACATGTTATAAAGGCATTATCAAATGTTTGATCGAAGCTTGGCGTATTAGACGAAATGAGGAATTGTTTAACATGTATGAAGTACCTAGTATCTCAACTTAAATTAGACTCCACAAATTGGAAGAATGCCAAATTTGCGAACACCTGAGAATATAATGACTGGATATTCATAGGGCAGAAGAGGAATTGGAAGACCCAGGCTAGGGTAGGAGAACGAAGTGATGAAAAATGCTACATAGCTTCAAGAAGTCACAAATGGGAAGACGGCAGCAGAGAACATGAAGATCTTGGAGGCAAATGTTGAAGAAAGCCAAGGCTCGATTTGGGCTATAGCGCCAACGAAAATAAGAAAATTTCACCACGTTGTAAAAGTTAAGAACAAGGTCGGGAACTTTGTTTAATTTTTCGGCGTATCACTCAAATTGCTTCGGGGGGCAATTTTCTTTTCTAATTCTCATCTTCTAGTTTAACAGCCCCCGTATATTGCTTTACGTGACGGTCCGAGGTCTCAACACTCGGAAATCTACCCCTGACTTTCAGTGCAGTGGTGGGGGTGAATCTTTTTTTTATCGTTTTCTAAAAAAACACTCACGGTATAAAGATGAATATCAGAAACCAAATTTATGATCATCTGTAAAAAACAAAATAACTTATCGTCACGCCTGGAATCAACCTTATTTGTGACTCCTGGATCTATAACATAATAGACTGGACTGAATCGAGTATAGCCAGAAACTTGATGTGGAGACCATGAGAAGGAAAAAGAGGCATCGGTTGACCCCAAAAAAGGTGGATAGAAGACGCCTAGGATAGAGGAAAATTGAGATTGTGTCCGCCGTTATAAAGGCGAGCCCGTCTATCCTAGGGGTTCCGATCTGTGCTCCCATTGGTGCACGGTGGTCATCAGCCGGTAGTGGGGGTGCCTCTTTGATCTGTGGTTGGTTGATTCTGCCGTCCGTGGCCTGGCCGGAGCGGCTAAGTTCGTAGCTCTTTTCTAATTTATTAAAATTCGTGGAACGCGCGGAGCTCCGAGCCGTTACCGTGTGGCGGTGTTTCGGCCTTCTATCTACATACGCATCATACGTATACATGTTATAGATTTACAAACAATTTCCAATATTGAAAAAAAAATAACAATAAAAATGGCGGAGATATGAGTCGCTCAGTGGGACTCTCATTTTAAAATCGGTGTACGAGTACATGACTTCTCCGTCCACCATTGTCTGAAAAAAATATATGTATATTATATATTGCTTATTCAGAAGGGTAAAATATAAGACGTGACATAGGATTTTTTCGATTGGGTACCGCATTCAAAAGTTATACATTATTTAAACTCAAAATTTTGGTGCAAACAGATTTTTTTTCAGATAATGCTGGACGGAGAAATCATGTACACCGTCAGCAAGGATTTTGAAAAGAGGGTCTCCGCCATTTTTGTTCTTATTTTTTTTTCAAAATTGGAAATTGTTTATAAACGTATACGTATAAGTATACGTAAAATAAAAAAATAATTCATATTTTTAATGGCCGAGTCAAAAAAAAGTTAATTTTTATGGCTATTTTTTCGAGCTTCAGGTTGGGTAACCCCTTAAATAATCGTCACCTTCAGCATTATATTATACTTACTTACTTCCTATGGCCACACAACTCTTGAAGAGTTTGAGCCTCTTTAATGATTTTTCGCCAAGCTCCTCGATCCTGCGCCTTTTGCTCCCAGCAGTCCAATTCGCCCAACCTAGCCAGGTCAGCCAGAACATTGTCCATTAGGCGCTGTCTAGGCCTTCCTAGAGGTCTTACTCCAGTCGGTCTAGACGCGTACAGGGTCTTGATTGCTCTGGTCTCTTCGGCTCGGCATACGTGCCCAATCCATGCTAGCGAGCATTATAACGCTCAAGAAAAGTCAGGCGGCAACCTTTTATCACGACGGAGTACAAAAGCTTTTCATTCTCTTCTTCTTCTTAAAGTGCCCTGTCAGATCCCCTCGACGTTGGCGATCACTCTGGTAAACTCTTGCCTATCCTGCGCTGTTCGGAATAGCTCCTAAACAGTTCCGATTCCCGTCCATCCCCTCACATTGCGCAGCCAAGAGATCTGCCTTCTCCCTTCCCCCCTGCGGCCCTCTATTTTTCCCTTCTAGCAGGCGATACTTCTCTCCTCGCAGAACGTGACCCAGATATGAAATCTTGCGGACTTTGATTAATGTCAGCAGCTCTCAATTTACTCCTGCACGATTCAGGACTTCTGTGTTCGTCACTCTGTCCATGGGATCCTGAACATTCTTCGGTGAAGCCACATTTCAAGTGCCTCTAACCGGTTCATTGTATTTACTTTTAATGACCATGTCTCACACCCATATAACAGAAATTCATTCTCTGACATATGTTATTTATGTATCAATTGTGTATTTTCTTTTGCTGTTGTATTGCTATGTGTGTACGGCGGGACGTCAAGGGAGAGTAGCACAGCTTAAATGTGGTCTGGGTCCCCGTTGGTTGCAAATATACATAAATTATTATATTATTTTTAACGTAAGTCCCGCATGGACGGGGGATGGTCCTAGGGAGTGCACGAGTGAAGCTGACGAAAGGCACCGCTGCGCCTATAACAGCTTCGGCTAAGCGGAGGGAGCCCTCTATGCCTCGGCCATATAAAAGCTTGTAGTTGGATATGACAAGTGTCTTAACCACCCTACGTATTTGAACGTACGTGATACGTTCACTGTGACTGTACCATTTTGCGCTATCCCGTATCACGTACGCGCTTGAGAAAAAGTAATGTACCTAAAATGTTTAAACTATTAAGGATACGCGCGTGTGCCAACAACACTCGAGTACAAGTCTTCATAAATCTGATAGTTTTACAAGGGGCAGGCGAAGTGTGCGGCCAAGCATTTGACGTTTCGTAATTTAAAAAAATAAAATTAATGTATAATTAAATTTCATTAATAAAAAACCTGCTTTTTTTTCACGTTTCTCGGAAAATAACCCAAAGGTGGGGCGGTTAATATTGGTGGTTATTATGTAGAAAAGAAAATAAAATTATGCTCTTTCATGTACTAATAAAATTGTTACGTAAAGGTTACTCGTTTTTTTTAAAATCAAAACACCACTTACTTAAAAAAACACCCCTTGTATTATGTAATTTAACGAAAAGAATGAGTCCGCCCCTGACCTTTGCCACAACAGGGGTGTCCCAGGGTGAAAGCAAGTACTCGTCGACCCCTGTAGCTCAGATTTAAGGGTAGTTATATTTGAACACGTGGTGTGCTTCCGCCTTATATATCATGTTGAACTCATGTGCACATGTACGAGTATATAAGTGAGGTGACTGGATTTGAAGTGAGAACTATCTTATGATGTGTTCGAATTTCGAATACATTTTTCTGCTTTCGATTTTTTTAAATATATAATACTTCCGTTGTCGCAATGACACTTTTCAAAATATTTTTTATATATTTTTATTTAACTTACTTACTAAAATATCATCGTTCACGTTTTCTTCGGTCTTTCTCTATTTCTAGTTTCATTAACATCGTTAACATATGCTTTTTAAACCTTTTTTTATTCATTCTTTCCATGTGTACAAACCATCAAAATCCGTGGTCGTCAAACTGCGGCCCGCGGGCCGCATGCGGCCCGAGGTAGATATTTGTGCGGTCCGCGACATAGGGAACAATTCTAGTATGTAACAACTACAAAAAATCATTTTTCGTACAAAGTTAACTAAATAAACGTAACCTATAAACTCGAGAACACTAGTCATACCATCGCAGACGCGTGATATGCACGTGCCATGCGTTCAAATCTAGGTCACGGTAAGCGCACCAATTTTAGTACCAGACGCGGATCTTTGTTCATCAAAACACTGGTTTGCAAAAAAAATTCTTCTATTCACGTGGATGCAAGTACCAGAGATCTCATCTCGAGAGATCTATTCTCGGAAAATATCATATCGGGAGATATCATCTTGAGAGATCTCATCTCGAGAGATCTCATCTCGAGAGTTCTCATCTCGAGAGATCTAATCTCGAAAATCTCATCTCGAGAGATCTCATCTCGGGAGATTTCATCTCTAGAGATCTCATCTCGGGAGATCTCATCTCTGGAGATCTCATCTCGGGAGATCTCATCTCTAGAGATCTCATCTCGGGAGATCTCATCTCTAGAGATCTCATTTCGGGAGATCTAATCTCAAGAGATCTCATCTCGAGAGATCTCATCTCGGGAGATCTCATCTCAAGAGATATCATCTCGAGAGATCTTAACTCGTTAGATCTCATCTCGGGAGATCTAATCTCCAAAATCTCATCTCAAGAGATCTCATCTCGAGAGATCTCATCTCGAGAGATCTCATCTCGAGAGATCTCATCACGTGAGATCTCATCTCGGGAGATCTCATCTCAGGAGATCTCATCTCGGGAGATCTCATCTCGGGAGATTTCATCTCTAGAGATCTCATCTCGGGAGATCTCATCTCGGGAGATCTCATCTCGGGAGATCTCATCTCGGGAGATCTCATCTCGGGAGATCTCATCTCGGGAGATCTCATCTCGGGAGATTTCATCTCGAGAGATCTCATCTCGGGAGATCTCATCTCGGGAGATCTCATCTCGGGAGATCTCATCTCGGGAGATCTCATCTCTAGAGATCTCATCTCGGGAGATCTCATCTCTAGAGATCTCATCTCCAGAGATCTCATCTCTAGAGATCTCATCTCAAGAGATCTCATCTCAAGAGATCTTATCTCGAGAGATCTCATCTCGGGAGATCTCATCTCGAGAGATCTCATCTCGAGAGATCTCATTCGAGAGATCTCATCTCTTGAGATTTCATCTCGGGAGATCTCATTCATTCTCTTAATGTGGCCCCTCCAGAATCTTCTTCTCTCTCTATTCCATCTCACTATGTCTTCAATTATGCAGGATTTGTGAATTTATTCTTTGGGTATCCTATCTAAGGGTTCTCTCACCACAATAGGTCTCAATGTTCTCATTTCTGGTACTTTTTAGAGATGTTTGGTTCTGACAGTGTCTCGTAACATGTCACACAGAAGTATTCAATTGTAAAATCGGTTTTTAGTTGTTTTTACCTTTTTCACAACCTCCTTTATCTTCCCAAAAGCATGACTTCGAACGTCACAAGATTTTGTGATTATTTTTCAGGGAATTTAATTTTCTCTCGATACCAGAAAGGTTTGAGTCTGTATGCTAAGTAAATAATAATTATAAAAGTCCCCTATCAAATGAGAATTTCCTCATTTTCTATTAAAGCAAGACTCAGCGAATGTAACAGCGGGGAAAATGCCTTTCCGGGTTCTTAAATAAATAACGAAAAACGTCGATTATTTAAAATACGTTATACCTACTAACTAACTAACCATCTTGCCGTTTCTCCTGAGGGGTAGGAAGAGAGGATGGAGCGCCATACTCCTATCCGGACACACCTCACTAGATTCCTCTACATTCATAAATCGTAACATGTACGCTCGTCGATTTTTTCGACTTCGTATGTGGACGTCTTCTCCTTCTTCTGTTTTGTTTAGGACTGCGTCCTGTTTTGTAGATGTCCAACTCGCATCAACATCTTTTGTGTGGTCTTCCTGGAGGTCGATATCTTTTTGATCTTTTAGTATTTGATTAATTTGATCATTCAGTGATTTCCTTGGTCTTCCACGATTTTTCTTTTTACTCACACAGCTTTTAAACAACATTTTAACAATTCTTCTCTCGTCCATTCGTTCCATGTATCCAAACCATCTCAGGCATCCTGTTTTAATTTTACTAATGACGAAATCTTCTCTTCACCCAGTGCGTCTTGCCAGTCATGACGTATGGAGCCGAGACGTGGACACTGACAAATGGTCTAGTCTACAGATTCAAGGTCGCCCAACGCGCCATGGAAAGAGCCATGCTTGGAATAATTTTAAAAATCAAGGATTAATTTGATCTCAATAGAGACGAAGATGCAAACTGGAAACAGAATATGGTGATCGAGGTGTTTACAGGACTTATGACCTGTCATTGGTTGGGTTAATCGCACGCTTTATGTAATTACAACATTCCCCATTCCACCTTTCTTATGACCACCATGTCTGACAATTATTTTTTGGAAGTTGTATATATGTTAATATCCAACACCACAATTCACATGTCAGTTTCAATTTATAGACCAGCGCCATCTATGAAGATTAGATTTAAGCATTAAGCAGAAGATCTTTATAACGCAATGTGAAAGGCTACCGCCATTAACGCACTGCTAGATAACGCCTGGAAATGTCACTCCAATCTTAAAAATAGTAAAAATTTCATTTGTTCTTACTATAATATCATGTATCTTCTAAAATACGAGTATTTATACGAGTACTTACATCAAACTATCGAGTCCTGGGCCATATGATGGTTCTTCTTTTTCATCTTCAGGGTGTTCGTGACTTTTTTAATTTTTTTATTGACCCTTTATACGAGTATGCGATTCTCAGTAGCTTTCATCAGGTTAGCGTCGCGGTCGGCGTAAGGACAGTTGGTATACCTACTCTCTTACCGAAGGGACAATCTATGGCCTTCTTCTTTTTATCCTGTCACACCTCCGTGGTGCATAGGGCCTCAAGGAACCTTCTCCACCCGACTCTATCGCATGCCTGATGCCTAACATCATCCCAAGTGACGCCTGCTGCTTTAACCTCGTCCTACAGGGCTCTTCTTCAGGTGGCTCTAGGTCTGCCTCGCTTCCTCTTTCCCCCCATAGAGGAACAGTCTGATGCGCAATCATTACCTTAGACTTATTCACATTCATCATCAGATCACATTGCATGCATACCTCATACATATTAGACACCAGGACTTAGTTCATGCTCGCTGTCTGCAAGTAGGTCAACGTCATATGTTAACGATAGACAGCTTACCGACACTGCGCTCATTTTGGCACCTACATCCAACCCTTTCAGCTATTTCATACACTTGACCATATATAGATTAAATAACCACGTAGATATTACTCAACCCTGTTTGACACACTTATTTATCTAATTTCTATTGCATTTATTTTTCTTTCATCCTTTTTTGGCAAAAGGTCGGTACAAGAACACCCTTGTGAGGCATGCTGCTTTAACTTCGTCCTGCAGGGCTCTTTTCCAGGTGGTTCCAGGTCTGCCTCGCTTCCTTTTTCCATCCATATGGGACCAGTCTAGTGCTCCCTGAGCGATGCAGGCTGGGTTCCGTCTCAGAGTGTGACCGATCCACTGCCATTTGCGTCTAGCGACTTGTTCTCCAATTGGCTTTTCGCCTGCCATGGTCCAGAGAACGGCATATGACAAACTTGTGGCCAATAGATCTTGAATATTGAGCCTTCTATGGTATAAACTTTAAACTAAAATATTAATGAAAAAATTCACACAAACACCCTTAAAAATTTACATAAAATAAATATTTTCTCTCTTTACTCGACATGTCAAATTTTTTTTCTTACGGCGTCGGTTTTATGACGAAAAAAAATATTACGAAGGGGAAAATTAGATTTTTGTAAACATGAAAGAATTAAATAAATTTATTTAGAAATACATCCTCTAAGATGTAACAATCTTTCCGAGGCTGCTGCGAGTGTTTTGATATTTGGAAATAAAATATTTTGAATTCATTTCAACATTAAAAAAACATGTTTTTTTGCCTTCACATTTTTTTTTCCAAGAATTAATTTCTCCTTATAGGTAGATAAATATAATATACCTGGGCTTTAAAGCACATTTTCTTACGTTTCCCGATTCGATTTTTCTTTACGTATCTTAATCAAAATTTTTACTAGCAAAAACTTTACTAGTGATTTTTCACAAGTAACTAACTAAAAACGAGCATGAATTACAAGTCCTGGTTAATAGTATGTATGAGGTATGAAATGAGGTCTCTTAGACGATTGTGTGTTACTCTGTGTATGATAGCGTGTCGAATGAAAATATATGAACGTGAATGCGGTGCGAATACTGGTGTTACGAGCAAAAAATAAAATAGTGATAGGATCACAAAGATGGTTTGGACACATGGAAAGAATGAATGAAATAAAAAGGTAAAAAAATAAATGTTAATGATGTAAATGGAACTAGAAATAGAGGAAGACCGAGGAAAACGAGGCAAGATTATAAAAATAAATTAAATATTGAATGTCGGCCATGTGAGGAGTCAGATAAATCGACGCGCCTGCATGAGAGAAATATGTCAGGAAAAAAAAAAGGGGCAGTCCATTCTTTCTACCTACCCCTTCGGGGAGACGGCGTGATGGTTAGTTAGTTAACTAACTAACTAACTAACTAACTAACCATCACGTCGTCTCTCCGGAGGGGCAGGTAGAAAGAATGGAACGCCACACTGCTCTGTCCTGGCATACTTCCCTCGCTTCCTCTACATTCATACATCTTGTCATGCACGCACGTCGATTTTTCCGACTCCTCACGTGACCGACATTCAATATTTGATTGATTTGATCGTGCCACGTTTTCCTCGGCCTTCCTCTATTTCTAGCTCCGTTCACGCCGTTTACATATACCTTCTTTACCATTCTGTCTTCACTCATTCTTTCCATGTGTCCAAACCATCTAAATGACCCTTTCCTTATTTTGTTCATAACACTTTCATTCGCACCACATTCACTTCTTATACTTGCATTTGTCACTCTATCATAAACAGATTTGCCACATTCGTCTTAGAGATCTCATTTCTACTGCATTTATTCTACTTTCATCCTTCTTTTGCCAGTTCCATGCTTCACTTCCATACATAAGGGTCGGCACAAGAACACCATTGTGCACTGCCATCTTAGCTTTTTTGGATAGGCTTTTGTTTGCGATGACAACTTTAAGTGCACCATTTATTCTGTTGCCTGCCCCAACCCTTCTTTCAATATCCTTCTCCACCCTCCCATCCTTTGTAAACATACTTCCTAAATAAACAAATTCATCCACTTGTTCCAGATTTTCACCGTTTACACTAATGTTGCAGACTGTCATGCTTCCTTCTTTTTCGAAAATCATTACCTTAGACTTATTCACATTCATCATCAAATCGTATCGCTTGCATACCTCATACATACTAGACACCAGGGCTTGCAGTTCGTGCTCGTTGTCTGCAAGTAGCACAGCGTCGTCCGCGTACAACAAACAGCTTATTGAAACATCTTCCATTTTTGCACCTGCTTCCAACCCCAATGTAGATTACATATAGAGTAATCTTAAAAAGATTAACATACTCGTATGTAATCAAAATCTTCATAGATGGTACATTGAAACTGACATGTGAAATCTGGCATAGGACTTTAACATACATACAACTTCCAAAAATTTGTCATACATAGTCATAAAGAAATGTGAAATGGGAAATGTTGTAATAACATAAAGCGTGCGCTTAACCCAACCAATGACAGGTCATAAGTCCTGTAAACACCTTGTTCAATCATATTCAATTTCCAATTTGTATCTTCGTCTCTATTGAGATACAACGAAATAATTTTGTTTTAAAATAATCTTTTATTGTTTAAACTTTTAACTCCAAGTCAGAAGCGAGGGTAGAACCATTTAATTTAAAAATAAGGCACTTGACTTGTGGACCGAGAGTGTAGTGAAATGGCAATAAAGTCAGCGGCCAATCACAATGATTCCATCCACTTTACGATCTGTATAATAAAATACTATTCCCAGCCGCGCATGTTCTGGGCTTTATGCTTCTTCATTTAAGAAGTGCTCTCTGTAACATGTATCATCTGCCATTTTAAATTAATTAAAATATTTAATATACTTAGGTAAATGACAATACATTTTTTAAGGATTAATTGTATCTCAATAGAGACGAAGATGTTATTTTTTTTTTTGGAAATAGAATATGATAGTCGAGGCGTTTGATGATGATGATGATGATTTATATAGCGCCATTTTTGTGAAAGATTCACTTCAAGGGCGCTCAACGTCCAGAAAGCTTCTCTTAAAAAGAAAAGTTTTAAGAGAGCTTCTGAACACTCCTTCGTCGTCTTGATTGCGGATATTGTAGGACAGCCTGTTCCACGCCGTCGGTCCCGCGATGCCAAAAGCGCGATCTGCGAAGTTTGAAGCTCCTTGGCGCCGCGGGAAGAAAAGTTTGTGTGTTGCTTCTTCCTTCGAGTATCGTAGAGTTGACTGCCGAGGGTTCAAATTTGTCAGCTTGCAAAGTTCTGTGAGGTAGTGGGGCGCTCTTCCATGTAAGGCTTTGTGAACAAGTAGACACAGTATATAGTCGATTCGCTCAGGTAACCTTAGCCAGTGAAGTTTACAGGACTTATGACATTTCACAGGTTGGGTTAAGCGATCACTTTATGTTAACAACATTCTCCATTCTGCCCTTCTTACGACCACCACGTCTGACAAATTTTTGTAACTTGTATATATGCTACTATTTAAATAACTTCAATAATCTTAATAGATGGCGCTAGTGTAGATTGACCTAAAAAATGTGAAGTTATATAAAATAGTAGCAGATATTCAAGTTCCAAAAATTTGTCAGACGTGGTGGTCGTAAGAAGGGCGGAATGGGAAAAGTTGTTAACATAAAGTGATCGCTTAACCCAACCAATGACAGGTTATAAGTCTTGTAAACGCCTCGACTACCATATTCTGTTTCCAAAAAAAATTACATCTTCGTCTCTATTGAGATACAATTAATTAAAAAATTATTGCATTAAAAAAAAGTTGTATTTTTCTTACGATGTCTTTTTTCTTACGATTTCTTTTGGGAATGCTAGGTACCAATTCTCTGCAGCTTCGAAGAGATGGACATCTAATAACCCATTTCTTTAGATTAATCAGGGGATACTTCTCAAGATGTTCGTCTTTTTAATCTGATAGATATCTCCGACAGCGACAGATTAGATTGTTTTACCTATCAGCCTCTGACCAGAACCAACCAGAACCAAACAGCCTCTGGTGACAACGGTGGGAAGAGCAATTAGTCTGCTGAACGCAGTCTCCTCGGAGATCGACTCCTTTCATATTAGTGAAGGTACGTTCAGGGGACAAATACTCTTGACTTTAAAAAGTATTTTGTCTTCCTAATGTCGAACCATCTCTAATGCGTTCCTGGTATTATATTGTATAATATTTTTATAATATTTTTCTCGTACTCAATAGATGCCTTAAACATTTTGCTGTTTGTAATTTGTAATGTCTTTTGATTTAATAAACTGATTTGATTTGATTTGTGATGATTAGTTTGTTTGGAAGTTTAAAATTATTTGAAGCAATGGGTACTAGCTACATAGTATCGGCAAGCTTAGCTTAAATGTGTTAAAAGGCATCTTTCGATTGCCCGTAAATTTCCTTTAAAAAATTCCAGAAGCCAGAGATCTTTTAAGAGTTTTTTTCTCTGTGGCTTTTACGCGTCTACTTCAAGTCGGTTGCTCAGCGTTTCTTAACTCTCTCCTTGGTCACTCTGTGGACCAATTTCAGGAGTTGATAACTGTCTTGGTTTACCATTTTGCCTTATAGAAAATGCTGACTAGGCGGATTGCAAATGGCGGGCTTCATATGACGTGTGTTTTATTGCTCTCTCTTTCGTTTGAAGGAGCAGGCGTCGCCAACTGAAGGTTACAGAACCAAATATATTTTAGTATATTTTAGGGAAATATTTTCCAAAAAAAAAAACATGTATTTTGATAAAATTTTCCCGTTTATAGAGCGAAATTCTTTCTAGATTTTGATAATTATCATTTTTTAAATTAAAACTCTTTAAAAACGATAAAAATCGTCATTATAGAAATCCCCTGTACGAAATTTTACATATTCCTTATCAGGAAAACGATGGAAACTTTATTTCGTTTTTCCGTTGATAAATGCGTTAAATCTTCAAAACACGTGAAGAAAATATATTTAAATGTGGTAAAAATTGTGTTTTAATTCATACAATTTTTACCATTATGGAATTCCAACAAACAAACAAAAAAAAACAGTTGTGACTGAGAGAATGGACTGCCATACTATTCTATCCTGACACACCTTTCTAGATTCCACCACATTCATACATCAAGTCATACACGCACGTTGATTCTTCTAACATTACCACATTTTAAAATTTGATTAATTTGATTATACTATGTTTTCCTCGGTCTACCTCAACTCCGCATTCCATTTGCATCGTTAAAGTATACTTTCTTAACCATTATTTCTCCATCCATGCGCTCTGTATGTCCGAACCAACGCAACGCAGCGATATTTCATAATTTTGTTCATAATACCTTATTCCTCTCTACATTCATTTCTTATATCAACATTTGAGATTTTCTCGTACATAATTCTACAACACATTCGTCTTATGGATCTTATTACTACCGCGTTGGTCTGCTCTCACCCTTTTCTGCCAGTTCCATGCTTTGCTTCCATACAAAAGGGTTTATATCATTCTCCCGGTGTTGAAGGCGAAAAAACCTGTTCTAATGTATAAAAAAACACACACAAACCATCACGCCGTTTCCCCTGGTTCCAACCCTTATATATGGAAGCGAAGCAAGAAACTGGCAGAAGAAAGATGAGAGCAGAATAAATGCGGTCCCTAAGACGTATGTGAGGTAGAACGATGTACGACAGAATCTCAAATGCTGATATTAGAAAGGAATGTAGAGCGAAATAAGGTATTATGAAAAAAATATGAAAGGATCGCTGCGTTGGTTCGTAAATATGGAGCGCATGGGTGCAGAAAGAATGGTTAAAAAAAGTATACGTTAACGATGTAAATGTAGTACGGAGTCGAGGTAGACCGAGGAAAACACGGCATGACCAAATTAATCAAATTTTAAAGGTTGGGCATCAGTCGTGTCATGCACGCGCGTCGATTTCTCTGACTCTTCACATGGCCGACATTCAATATTTGATTTATTTGATCGTGCCACGTTTTCCTCATTCTTTCCATATGTCCAAACCATCTTAATGATACTTTCATTATTTTGTTCATGACACCATCATTCGCACCGCATTCACTTCTTATATTTTCATTCGACACTCTATCGTACACAGAGTATCCACACATTCGTCTAGGGATCTCATTTCTACTGCATTTATTCTACTTTCATCCTTCTTTTGTCAGTTCCATGCTTCGCTTCCATACATAACTTGAAGTTTCTTATAGAAAATGCTTCGCGGGCGTGAAAAACATTTATAAGATCCGTAATATCCTTCATTCGGATACGAAGGATTAAGATTAAGCAAACAAAAACTAATTCGATGGTTTGTTATCTCTGGATCTAGAGCCCAAGGACTCTGAAGGACATTTCCCCGAATGAGATAAGCCTCTAGGGACTTTTTTTATTGCACCACAGGACCTCTGATTAGCGGCGAATGGTATTTATTTGCCACTTCTGCTGACTTATCCTGTCTCTTCCTCTTTCAAATAATATTAATATTATGTAATTACAAAAGTCTTATCGGAAGAAAAATATATTTCGATATATAATTCGTATTTTTCTTACTGTCACACTAATAATTGTATATTTTTTCTAATTACATTCTTCTATAGAAGTGATTCCCAAAGAAGTCAAAAGAAAATGGTTTATGATATGTTATAATAATAAAAATAATAATTATAATAATAAAAAAATAAAAAAAATAACTAATTTTCACGCCATCTCCCCGAAGGGGTAGGCAGAAAGAATGGACTGCTACACTTTTCTTTCCTGACATATTTCTCTCGCTTCCTCAACATTCATACATCGTGTCATGGACGCGCATCGATTTCTCTGACTCTTCACATGGCCAACATTCAATATTTGATTTATTTGATCGTGCCACGTTTTCCTCGGTCTTCCTCTATTTCTGGTTCATATAATTTTTTTATATGAACCACACAGCGAGTCATACACGCACGTCGATTATTCCGGCTTCTGTCATGACTAACCTTTAAAATTTGGTTAATTTGGTCATGCCATGATTTCCTCGGTCTACCTCGACTCCGTACTCCATTTAAATCGTTAACGTATACTTTTAACCAATCTTTCTTCACCCATGCGCTCCATATGTCCGAACCAACGCATTTCTACTGAAATAATTTAAAATGCAACGTGGCTTTACGGTATTGGTGGTGCGCCTACTTAGCGGCCACCAGTGGCCTTAAGGTATTGAAGTGGTTTAACTTTTATCAGACTTAATATTATCAGTACTTTACGTAATGTATTGAAATGGGTACTTAGTGAAATCTCACACGCACTAAATTTTCTAAAAGATATGAATTTAACAAATCTCACACGGCAAGATTAATTATCTGATAAAACGAATAAGCATCCCTTTTATCCTTTGTAATCCAGAATAAAACACTGGTTTGTTCTTATCCTATTCATCAGGAGACATAAATAACTCAATGTTACCCGAACACAGCATTTATAAAAGGGCGTACCATGAAACTGGACTTATCTGGCGTTGCAGTTCTCTATCATTTCCCCTGGGAGATGGGTCCCTTCTACGATAAGGATGATTTAGGCATCTGGTGTTTGTGAATACTTAATCATCAACACATTCGTATTATTTGTCTTTTTCTTTTTTATACTACTAACTAAATTTTTACTAACTAAAATTGGTTTAGTTCATGTGGTGCTCCTGTAAATTTGGAGATATTTCGTGTAGGTGTGAATTGTTTTGGTCACTTTAATCGTTGCCGCACTCAATAATAATGTCACATTTTAACATAAATTAAATAAATACAAAAGTCCGGATCGTCCATGTCAACATGTGCAACATCGAAAAAAACATTATGTGTTATTACATTATGCGCTAAATTAAAAAAAAAACGGTGGATACGTGGAACATAAAAAGAACATTTTGTGTTAAATTATTTCCATATTGTTATTTTATTTTATATCATTGTATTTTATATTATTTGTTTTAGATTTATTTTGTGGGAGTTGGACGATCGAAGTGTGCGCGGTAATGCCTATTGGTGGCGATGAGGTTCGCAACCCATCACACCGCGTCTCCCGCGGGGCGAAAAGAGAAGGATAGAGTGCCGCATCAGTAAAAGTGTGACAGTCCATTCTTTCTGCCTACCCTTTCGGGGAGACGGCGTGATGGTTAGTTAGTTAGTTAGTTACTACTAACTAACCATCACGACATTTCTCCGGAGGGGTAGGCAGAGAAAATGGATCGCCACAATGCTCTGTCCTGGCATACCTCTCGGGATTCCTCTACATTCATACATCGTACCATGCACGCACGTCGATTATTTTGACTTGATTAATTTGGTCAAGCCATGTTTTCATAGGCTTGCCTCGACTCCCTACTCCATTTACATCATTTACGTATTTTTATTTTATTTTATTTATTTAAAAAAAAACGCAATTGGGTTATATGGTTACATTTTTAGATCTTACTATAATATTAATTATGTATTGTTTCAGATATTTTTTATATTGAGTTGTAGTGAGATTCCTTGTGTCTTTTGGTAGTTCATTGTAAAGTTTCAGTCCATTGTTCAATATCCTTGATTGTCCTGTCTTAGTTCGTGCAATCGGTAAGTGATATCTGTCACAATTCCTGGTCCAGTGTCTGTGTATGTCTGAATTTTTAGTTAATTTGTAGCTGCTGTCTGTTGTATTTTCCATGGTCACTCTGTGTACAATTTTTAAAGTCTCATATTTGGTCAGGTCTGAAATGTCCATTTGTTTTGTTTGTCTGTAAACTTGTATGTTTTTTTTTCTCAATCCATGCGCTCCATATGTCCGAACCAACGCAGCGATCCTTTCATACTTTTGTTCATAATACCTTATTTCTCTCTATTCCTTTCTTATATCATATAATAGCATATTATTTTTAGCAAATGATGTAGATATGCGAAGGTTTACCATTCTACAGAATAAGGCAATGACAATAATTTTGAGGAGAAGCAGATATGCCAGGATTAAAGTGAAGCTTAAAGAGCTAAAAATTATGTTATTTAAAAAATAATTACATATCAACGTTTTATTACTAAAAGGCGGGGCACACTGTGATAAACAAGCTGGTTTGAAACCAAAATTTACATACTGACAAACACGCAATCCACAGTTTACAAACACGACAAACACGCATTCAACAGATGTAAAAACGCATTCCACAGATGTAAACATGCATTAAACATGCATTCCACAGTTTTCATTTGCACGATGCACGGTGATTCAGGGTGCGATATTACGAGCTACTTTTGGTAAAAACCCAATGACATGGAAATGGCTAATTATAAGTGTTTAGGGAAGAGTATTCGTCATCCAGTTCACACAATAAATTTGAGGCCGATTTGTTGAAATTTCAACCCCTAAATTACCTACCTAATTGCATGCAACAAAAAAAGGGTTCAGTCGTATTGTTTCGCCGCTAACCTATGAATTTAATATTCAAAATTAAAAAATACTTCTATTTCTATCTTTATACTCAAGGTCGAGCTGCAAAGGGCCTTTTACGGTCTCATATTAAAAAAAAAATCTTACGAAATACGCTATTCAAATACCTACTTTATGTAAAGACAGAGAGATAGACAGATATATGTGTTTCTATCGTAGAAGTCAACAGACATATACATTTTATAAGAATAAAATTCTCAAAATAATAATTTTACAGAATAATGAAAAGTAGCTCGTAATATTAAATTTTGAAACACCGTGCGACGCCGCCACGCAACTGACCTTGACTGGTTTATAAACTGTTTTAATAAACATGAATCCACAGCCGCGCGTGTTTATCCACAAGCTGCGTCAAACGAATTTTGGTTTACAACTGTTTTCAACTGTTTTAAAACATGTTTATCACAGTGTGGCCCGCCTTTTTTACACAAAATTGTTAATGGGCACACCTCCCAAGACTTTTAAGGAAGATAACAAGTAACCAACATGAACATCAATATGAAACAGAATGAAAAATAAACTAAGACTCCCATTCATAAAAATAAAACAAATCTCAGAATTCCCTTATGTATAAAGCATTTAAAATTTATCAAGATATACCGGAGGATGTCAAATGTGTGCAGAGTATAATTTTTTTTAGAATAGAATTAAAAACTAACTAACTAACCATCACGCCGTCTCTTCGAAGGGGTAGGCAGAAAGAATGGACTGCCACACTTTTCATTCCTGACATATTTCTCTCGCTTCCTCAACATTCATACATCGTGTCATACACAGACGTCGATTTCTCTGACTCCTCACATGGCCGACATTCAATATTTGATTTATTTGATCGTGCCACGTTTTCCTCGGTCTTCCTCTATTTCTGGTTCCATTTACATGGTTAACATATAATTTTTTTACTATTATTTCTTCATTCATTCTTTCTATATGTCCAAACCATCTTAATGATCCTTTCATTATTTTGTTCATGACACCATCATTCGCACCGCATTCATTTCTTATATTTTCATTCGACACTCTATCATACACAGAGTATCCACTCATTCGTCTAAGAGATCTCATTTCTACTGCATTTATTCTAGTTTCATCCTTCTTTTGCCAGTTCCATGCTTCGCTTCCATACATAAGGGTCGGTAGAAGAATACCATTGTGCACTGCCATTCTAGCTTAAATATGTAAACAAAATGTTCTAAAAATTTAGAATAGAATTAAATATATATGTAAACAAAACAAAATGACGTGCGTGTTTGACTCGCTGTATGAATGTGGAGGATGCTAGAGAGGTGTGTTAGGATAGAGTAGTGTGGCGGTCCATTCTCTCTACATACCCCTTCTAGGAAACGGCGTGATGGTTTGTTTGTTTGTTTGTCTTATCTTTTCTCTTAACAAACAAACAAACCATCACGTCGTTTCCCCGCAGGGGTAGGCAGAGAGAATGGACCGCCAGACTACTTTATCCTGGCAAACCTCTCTAGCTTCCTCGTCATTCATACAACGAGTCATACGCGCACGTCGATTCTTCCGGCTTCTGACATGACCAACCTTTAATATTTGATTAATTTGGTCATGCCATGTTTTCCTCGGTCTACCTCGACTCCTTACTCCATTTACATCGTTTACGTATACTTTTTTAACCATTATTTCTTCACCCATGCGCTCCATATGTCCGAACCAACGCAGCGAAACTTTCTTATTTTTTTTCATAATACCTTCGTTCGCTCTACATTCCTTCTTAATATCAGCATTTGAGATTCTGTCGCACATCGTTCTACCACACATACGTCTCAGGCACCTCATCTCTACCGTCTTCTGCCAAGTCCATGCTTCGCTTCCATACATAAGGGTTGGGACCAGAACTCCATTGTGAACGGCCATTTTCGCTTTCATTTCTTTTCTCTTTTTTTTCTCAAACCTTTTTTGAGTCAATCCTGTCATATCTAATAAAACATAAAATAAGAAAATATATCACAACATCAAATCGCGTCCAATGAGAGCTTTTCATATCGTAGAATTAAACTCAACAGAGACGTCAGATCGGTTCATTTTTCTAAAATGTTGCCATGAAAAATGGTTCCCAGTGTTGCCACAATAAGAAGCTCGCGATGAAGAATGGGGTAAAATTTACACTGGGGACGTTCCATGACAGATTTACGGCGGTGACAGAACCCTTTAGACATTCAACGGTGGCGCGCGGCCCCTTCGCCATTGTTAGAACATTAAATAACTCCAATTACTAATTGCGTTCTGTTTGCGTCAGAATATGACAATGGACAATATTTATTGTTCCTTAAACAATGATTTAAATCTTGTGATAAATATTAAATTCTTCTTCTTCCGGTGCCGTGTCAGGTACACCCAACGTCAGCGATCACTGGAACAAAGGCATCTCTGTCCTGCGCCACTTGGAACAGATTCTGAACGCTGGTCATTCTTGTCCATTCTTTTATGTTCCGCAGCCAAGACAACTGCCTTCGTGCCTCGTTTTTCTCGGTCTTCCTTTATTTTTAGTTTCATTTACAATTTAATGGCAGTGCACAATGGTGTTCTTCCACCGACCCTTATGTATGGAAGCGAAGCATGGAACTGGCAAAAGAAGGACGAAAATAGAATAAATGCAGTAGAAAAGAGATCTCTTAGACGAATGTGTGTATATACTCTGCATATTATAGTGTCGAATGAAAATATAAGAAGTGAAAGCGGTGCAAATGATGGTGTTATGAACAAAATAATGAAAGGATCATTGATGGTTTGACCACATGGAAAGAATGAATGAAGATAGAATGGTAAAAAAATTATATGTTAACGATTAAATTGGAACGAGAAATAGAAGAAGACCGAGGAAAACGTGGCACAATCTAAGAAATCAAATATTGAATGTCGGCCATGTGAGGCGTCAGAGAAATCGACGCACGTGCATGACACGATGTATGAATGCTGAGGAATCGAGAGAAATATGTCAGAAAAGAAAAGTGTGGCAGTCCATTCTTTCTGCCTACCCCTTCGGGGGAAATACGTGATGGTTAGTGGGTTGGTTATTTGAATCGCTCTTTGCATCATTACAGCGCGACCCAAATCGATGTAAAGGGTATTATAGCTATCATAGTAATTCTAATTACTGCCAAATAAAAAAAAGTGGATACGTGGAACATTAATTAAATCATATAACAGCTAATTTAAAAAACGGTGGATACGTGGAACATAAATTAAATAGACAAATGTGCACCATCTAAAAATAACATTTTGTATTAAATTATTTTTATTTTGTTATTTTATTTTATATCAGTGTATTTTATATTATTTGTTTTAGATTTATTTTGTAGATGTTGGAAGATCGAAGTGTGCGCGGGAGATGCCTATTGGTGGTGATGAGGTTCGCAACCCATCACACCGCATCTCCCGCGGGGCGAAAAGAGAAGGATATAGTGCCGCATAAAGTGTGACAGTCCATTCTTTCTGCCTACCCTTTCGGGGAGACGGCGTGATGGTTAGTTAGTTAGTTAGTTAGTAATTCTCGTGACACGTGAACAGGTAGCAAATCTATCGCCATTTTATTGCCACGTGAATTTTACACCAGACCAAAACAGTGTGACAATTACAATGCCAGCGCCGGGAATCGAACCCGGAACCTTCGGTATGGTAGTCAGAGCTTCTACCACTCTGCCACGAAGGTCGCACACTCTGCCACGAAGGTTTTCTCACAATTATCGTCATTCATTCTTTCCTTGTGTCCAAACCATCTTAATGGTCCTTTCATTATTTTGTTCATAAATCTTTCATTATCACTGCATTCACTTCTTGTATTTTCATTCGACACTCGTCAATCATATTCAGAATTTTCACACGCTCGTCTCATTTTTTGCTGTATTTATTCTACTTTCATACTTCTTTCGCCAGATACATTATTCGCTTCTATACGTTATGGTCGGTACAAAAACACCATTGTTAACTGCCATTTTATGGCACGATCAAATTGATCAAATGTTGGAAATTTTTTCGAACGTGCATGTTTGAATTGCATGTCGAAGGAGGTGGTATTTTTCCCCACTTTTTTTTAGCCACTTAGCACATGACTCAAATATAAGACCTTTTTAACATTCACACTTGACAACAATTTTAACACCAAATTTTATATTATATTTAAAAAATACAAAAGTATATACGAACTTTGTATATACTTCGTATTACGAAGAATGAAAGTAGAATAAATGCAGTATAAATGAGATCTCTTAGGCGAATGTGTAGATGTGTGTATGATACAGTATCAAATGAAAATAGATCATATGAATACGGTGCGAATGAAAATGTCAAGAGAGAAAAAATGAAAGGATCATTAGAATGGTTTGGACACATACAAACAAGAATGAATAAAGAGTGGTAAAAGTATTTGCTAACGATGTTTACTTAGCATATACATTTACATAACACCATCTTTCGCACCGCATTTTCCACACATTCGTCTAAGAGATCTTATTTCTACTGCATTTATGCTACTTTCATACTTCTTTTGCCAGTTCCATGCTTCGCTTCCATACATAAGGGTCGGTACAAACTCACGATTGTGCACTGCCTATATAGTTTTTTTGGATAGATATTTTTTGCTATCACAACTTTCAGTGCACCATTCACTTTGTTGCCTGCCCCAACCCTTATTTCAATATCCCTCCCCACTCGCCCAGCTTCTGTAAACATACCTCTGAAAGCGAAAAATGGAACTGGCAGAAGAAGAATGAAAGCAGAATAAATGCGGTAGAGATGAGGTCCCTAAGACGTATGTGTGGTAGAACGATATACGACAGAATTTAAAATGCTGATATAATAAAGGAATGTAGAGCGGAAGAGTGTATTATGAATAAAATTATGAAAGGATCGCTGCGTTGGTTCGGACATATGGAACGCATTTATGGAGAAAAAATGGTTAAGAAAGTATACCTTTATGATGTAAATGGAGTACGGAGTCGAGGCAGACCGAGGAAATCATGGCATGACCAAATTTATAAAATTTTAAAGGTTGGTCATGTTAGAAGTCGGAGGAATCGACGTGCGTGTATGATTCGTTGTATGAATGTGGAGGAAGCTCGAGAGGTTTGCCAGGATAGAGTAGTGTGGCAGTCCATTCTCGCTGCCTACCCCTGTGGGGAAACGGCGTGATGTTTTTTTTTGTTAGTTTGTTTGTACCTCCTAAATACACAAACTCATCTACATTTTCCAAATTTTCACTAAATATTATAAAATATAGTAAAACTTGAATAAAATTGATGTTTGCATTCGTTTATATTTATTCTTTAATACGGAGTTTTACACCATTGTTTATAAAAACAATATAAAAATGCAAGAATCATTTGTATCTCAATAGAGACGAAGATGCAAATTGGAAACAGAATATGGTGGTCGAGGTGTTTACAGGACTTATGACCTGTCATTGGTTGGGTTAAGCGCACGTTTTATGTAATACAACATTCCCCATTCGACTTTATTTTTTCTTATGACCACCATGTCTGACAAATTTTTGGAAGTTGTATATATGTTAATCTCCAACACCACCCTTTACATGGTAGTATATTCAATCTACATACTAACGCCATCTATGAAGATTGTATTATATTTTAAGCACTAAGCAGAAGATCTTTTTAACGCAATGTGAAAGGCTACCGCCATTTACCGCATTGCTAGAAACCGCCTGGAGATGTCACTCCAATCTATATGTTATAATTTTGACCAGTTTTTGTCATTTACAACATTTTGAATGTATACAAATACTTGTAGACGAACAACTGGATTTCACCCATTGCGGGCTATCAATTCAAGAATCAATTGTATCTCAATAGAGACGAAGATGCAAATTGGAAACAGAATCCTTGATCAACCATATTCTGTTTCCAATTTGCATCTTCGTCTCTATTGAGATACAATTGATTCTTGAATTGATAGCCCGCAATGGGTGAAATCCAATTGTTCGTCTACAAGTATTTGTATACATTAAAAATTTTGTTAATCATATAAAAATGAATTACATAGTTGAATGTTTGAGAACGTGTGGGGGATTGTCGTGTAGGACCCTTATGAAGTATTGAGCGACACTTCAATCGCGCAAGTCCCTGTGGAATCCTTCATATTTCACGAGGATAATAATCAGGAGGGAATTGTAAGAAATCTCATGCAACTTTCCTCCTTCCAGCAATGGCCCGCATATACGATATATCGTTTCATTAACCAGGGGAAGGGATTTCTGTTACACGCTCCAAGGGATACTGCCTCCAATTTTTATTATTTCTTGAACAATACTGTAAAACTATATTTTTAAATTATTGTTACTAACTAACTAACTGACCATCATGCCGTCTCCCCAAAAGGGTAGGCAGAAGCGATGGACTGTCACACTTGATGCGGCATTCCATCCTTCTCTTTTCGCCCCGCGGGAGACGCGGTTTGATGGGGTGTGAACCTCATCGCCACTAATAGGCATCTCCCACGCACACTTCGATCATCCAACACCCACAAAATAAATCTTAAACAAATAATATAAAATACAATGATATAAAATAAAAATAATTAAACATAAAATGTTCTTTTTAGATGGTGCACATATTGACTATTTAATTTATGTTCCACGAATCCATCGGTTTTTTAATTTAGCACATAATGTAATAACACATAATGTTTTTTTCGATGTTGCACATATTGACATGGACGATCCGGACTTTTGTGTTTATTTAATTTATGTTACACGTATCCACCGTTTTTTAAATTATCTGTAATTAGGCACTTACACAGCAAGAACTTAAAAATAATATTGAAGAAATTATTCAAATTGTCATTGGAACAAATGAAAATTTTATTTTTACACCTGTCAAAATTCTTTATAAAAACGATAAAACTAATGTAATTTTAACAGCAAAACAGTACAAACGTATTACGTGTCACAATTAACTATTATATAATAAAGTGCGGCAACAGTTATATTGACTAAAACAATTCACTTATACACGAAATATCTCCAAATTTACGGGAGCACCACATGAACCAAACCAAAAAAAAAAAAACAACAATTGATTCTTGGATTATTTATATTATTATTGATTTGATTTGATAATCTGGGAATATTAGAGAAATTATATATGAGTCCCACGTATCGGGCCATATGCTACCCGACCATGTATCCAATGGCCCCACGGTCGTGGCGGTACGCATGGAGAGGTTAAGAGATGAAATGTTAGACACCCCTTCATCTAGAACGTTCAAGTAGAATGTAGAGCGATATATAATGTTTATTAATAACTGTATTTCGCGAGTTATAGAGCCTTTCAATATGGGGTTTGTTTGTTTTCTCCAGAGACAGAAATTCTATACGCCTAATAAGTCTTATAGGGGGAAATCGTATTTTATTTTACTTGATTCCTTTCAAAGGTTATTCGTAATGAAATAAACAACATAAAATTCATATTCATTACGTTTTTGTATGAAATACGATGTTTTATTGGATTATTATATTTTTCTTTTTATCCTTATGTAGATCTTGCGATTTGTTTATACTATTAGCATATCATCTATTCATTTCATTTCATATATTTATTTCATTACAGAATTATTTTTCGATACACTAAAGATACAAGTTAGAGATAACCAATAATAAAATAATAATACAAAAGGGTAGTAGGGCTACGATGGGGTATGCTTTGCTGGAAATTATACCTTTACAAAATGTCGTAAGGCGCCATGTTGCATTTACAACAGCAACACTATCAAGTCCAACTCTCTAGCATCCACGAGAGGTCTTTTTAAAGACCCCGCGAACCCCGGGCAATGTGGCACATATTACTTAGTGCCATAGCAGATAGAGAGAGGACGAATGACGAGCTTCCAGCGCCATAAAACTGGATACACCCAGCTAAGGGAAGGTAACCCCGACAGAAAATCCTCCAGAGAGGGCAAGGGGATACCACTCTTGATATTTTTCCCCAGGTCATCACTGCGGGTGATAGTCAACGTTAGGGAGACCTGACAGGACACAGAAAGAAGAATAGATTAATAAAAAGAGCGAGAAACATAAGATGCATGACAAATTAATAAAATGAATATACCAAACTATTATAATAAAGATAGTGCTTCCCTCAGATCTCTTTTGTTGTCGTCCTGGTGGTCGACGAGCCTCTGGAGTCTCGTGCATCATGATCTTAGGAATCCAAGCTGGGTCTTCGATGTGGTCCCTCCAAAATCGTCTTCTCTGCCTACTCCAATTCACTATGTCATCAATAATAATCAAAGTAGATTAAAAAAAAAGACTTATGACCTGTCATTGGTTGGGTTAAGCGCACGCTTTATGTAATACAACATTCCCCATTCCACCTTTTCTTATGAACACCATGTCTTACAAATTTTGGGAATTTGTATATATGTTAATCTGAAACACCACCCTTTACATGGTAGTTTCAATCTACACACTAGCGCCATCTTCGTCTCAATTGAAATACAATTAATCCTTGAATTGATAACCCGTAAAGGGTAAAATCCAGTAATCGTGTACAAGTATACATTCAAAAGATGTTGTAAAAAAAAGTATGTCAGGAAAGATCAGTGTGTTGGTCAGTGGCGGTACGTCCATACAAGCAGAGAAGCCGGGCTTGCCTTAAAAAATCTATAATAAAACGATTAGTTATTGCGGGTTAGAGCGGTCTACGAATAAAATATTATTTTAAATTCCGCCCGAATTAAAAGCGATTTAATTCGTTGCATTACAAATGACTCCGCTGGCATGTGCAGAAATGACCTACTTGTACGTTTTGTTTCACTCATACGCGTCGTATTTCATTTCACTCATACGTACTGTAGGTGAGATGCCCGCGAAATCCTACGTCCACATGTTTTGTTTCATTTTTTTTGATGGGCTTCATATCGGGCTTGCAATATGTAAAAGGGTCTTTGTCGCACTTATGTAATTTTGGCATGTAATCATAGAGCTAGGTGCATATATACTAGAAGATATCTACATGTTTTTGTATGGATTTGAAGCCGGGCTTTATCACTCTGAAGTATGTTACTATTCGATGTGTCACGAACTTCATTTCTATTGCCAGAATGTTATCTGTCGTTTACGTTACTTGCAGAAATGTTACGAAATGAAAGATTATGTGATTTCTTTACGAACATTTATTTATAATTTGTGTTTCGGTGTTAACAAATGTATTATTATAGTCTATTTACAACTTATTTCTTCTTGTATTTGTAAATACATTATTATAGTAATCACTAATCACGAACAAGTGTGTGGTGACGCAGAAAATTATTTTTTGTATAGATTTAAAATGCGCCTAAAATGGGATTTAAAATCAATTACTTCACATTACAAAGATAAAACTCTAAAAAATCGGAAAGATAAAATACATTATCGTGACCCTATACTAATATTATAACACACCTTAGGCTCGCCATTGGTGTTGATCCATGAATTCTGCCTACCCTTTTGGAGAGGCGACGTGATGGTTAGTTAGTTCGTTTTATTTAATTATATTTTATGATTAGCCATTATTATTTTGATATTATTATTATTTTTATAATTTTTGTGTTGTTATTTTATTTTATATCATTGTATTTTATATTATTTGTTTTAGATTTATTTTGTGGGTGTTGGATGATCGAAGTGTGCGCGGGAGATGCCTATTGGTGGCGATGAGGTTGGCAACCCATCACACCGCGTCTCCCGCGGGGCGAAAAGAGAAGGATGGAGTGCCGCATCAGTAAAAGTGTGACAGTCCATTCTTTCTGCCTACCCTTTCGGGGAGATGGCGTGATGGTTAGTTAGTTAGTTAGTTAGTTAGTTTTATTTATTAATCACCCTGTTGATTAAAAGTTTTGTAAAGTTATATAATATTTCATGTCTGCTGAGTATAATGCCGATGTATGCGGATGGTAAATCCAAACGGGACTCTAGCAGGACTTTATATCGAGTTTGCTCTCTCCCTGTTGTGTAAGAAAGTCCATTGTGCCTCTTTGACACAAGTTTAATCGTAAATCATCCCAGCATCACCTCCTCTCCATAAATTCAACAGCATCTTTACACACACTCTTAAGTTGGTTCAAGGATATTATTATTGTTATCATTTTTAAATCGCTCTTTACATTAATACGAATGAAAACGTCAGTTTACTAGAAGTTTTATTATATTTTATGGGAATGACATGTTTCGCCCTTTAAGGCATTATCAAATGTGACGAAACTTCAACTCGTTGCAGTTTATAACTAACTAATAATAATAATAATAATAATAATAATAATAATAATATGCTAACTTTTAAAGCGCCGTTTTTGTGATGTAATCACCTCAAGGGCGCATTAAGACGTGTTTTAAATCTAAAAATCTAAATGTGACCGCTTAAAAAATGATTGGTTTAAAAGTATAGAAGAACAAAGTATAAATGTTTAAATTGGGTATGAAATATGAAAAAGATGGGTTTTCAATTTAGTTCTGAAATCTGTCGGATCATTTATGCATCTAAGGTGTGAAGGGAGATTATTCCAAGCTGATGGACCGGCTACCGCGAACGCTCGATCCCCGAAATTCGTACTGGGGCAACGTTTCGGCTCAACTAATCTTCCTATTGCTGAGGAGTTCGCCGAGCGAAGTGTGGATTTCCGTGAATTTAGGCTGACTAACTAACTAACCATCACGCCATTTCCCCGGAGGGGTAGGCAGAGAGGATGGATCGCCACAATGCTCTGTCCTAGCATACCTCTCGGGAATCCTCTACATTCATACATCGTACCATGCACACACGTCGATTATTCCGACTTCCAATGTGGCCGCCTTTTAGTAATTGATTAATTTGGTCATGCCATGTTTTCCTCGGTCGTCCTCGGCTTCTTTTCCCACTCACGCTGCTTCTGTACAACTTTTCAATCATTCTACTCTCATCCATTCGTTTCATATGTCCAAAACCATCTCAGGGATCCTTTTTTAATTTTATTCATGATGCAGTCATCTGCCTTACATTTCTTTCTTATTTCATCGTTCGGTATTCTATCATACAACGTTTTCCAGCACATTCTTCTTAGTGATCTCATTTGTACGGCGTTTTTCCTATATTTATATTTTATTTTATTTATTTATTGACTTGAAATAGTATACATGTACACAACACATGTTCTAATAAAAACAATTAAACATTCAACTATAATAATAAGATTATAATACAAGGTTATATTTAGTTTACATATTTATTTAATTCTATTAAAAAAAAATATGCTCTGCACACTTTTGTCATCCTTCGGTATATCTTCATAAATTTTAAAAGCTTTATAACTAACTAACTAACGAACCATCACGCCGTTTCCCCGAAAGGGTAGACAGAAAAAATGGACTGCAACACTTTAATCGATGCTGCACTCCATTCTTCTCTTTTCGCCAACGCGAGAGACGCGGTGTGATGGGTTGCGAACCTCATCGCCACCAATAGGCATCTCCCGCGCACACTTCAATCATTCAACGTCTACATAATAAATCTAAAACAAATTATACAAAATACAATGATATAAAATAAAATAACACATATAAATAATTTAACACATAATGTTCTTTTAGATGGTGCACTTGTCGTCAGCTGGACGATCCGAAAAGCTTTATACATAAGAGAATTCTGATATTTGTTTTTTTTTTTTCTGAATGGGAAGCCTTAGTTTATTTTTCTTTTTTGTTTCATATTGATGTTCACGTTGGTTACTTTTTATCTTCCTTAAAAATTCTTGGGAGGTGTGCCCATTAACAATTTTGTGAATTAGTAATAAAACGTTGAATGTAATTATTTTTTTAAATGGCGTAATTTTTAGCTCTTTAAGCATCACTTTAATCCTGGCATATCTACTTCTTCTTAAAATTATTCTCATTGCCTTATTCCGGAGTATGGTTAATCTTCTCATATCTTCTTCACTTGCTAAGAATAGTATGCTGCTGCAGTAATTGATATGAGGAAGAATGATTGCGTTATATACAGTCTTGCATGTTTATGCGCTGATATATCGTCTAATCCTGCCCAGAAGTGATATTTGTTTACTGTTAAATTGTTGTTATTTTTATACTGTTAAATTTAAAAAAAAATATTTTATGTATCGCAATTGTTTTTTTTATTTTTCGCGACAGCTGTTTCGTCAACCTATGTTGACATCATCAGGTGTTACAATAATATATCAAATGTCAAATTTTCGTGATTTTTCGAACTTTTATGTATTTTTGTTCCTATCAATTAATCAATTTGAATAATCAAAGAAATTATTCAAATTGACATAAGAACAAATACTCGTAAAGGTTTGAAAAATCACGAAAATCTTTTACATTCACACACCGTGACACGCACGCTCGTCGATTATTCCGACTTTGAACATGCGTATTATATTTTACACGTCTTCTCTGACTCCTGACATGGCCGACATTCAATATTTGATTTATTTGATCGTGCCACGTTTTCCTCGGTCTTCCTCTATTTCTGGTTCCAGTTACACCATTAACATAATTTTTTTTTTACCATTCTTTCTTCATTCATTCTTTCCATATGTCCAAACCATCTTTATGATTATTTTGTTCATAACACCATGTTTCGCACCGCACTCACTTCTTATATTTTCATTCGACACTATCATACACAGAGTATCCACACATTCGTCTAAGAGATCTTATTTCTATTGCATTTATTCTACTTTCATTCTTCTTTTGCCAGTTACATACTTCGCTTCCATATATAAGGGTCGGTAGAAGAACACCACTGTGCACTGCCATTCTAACTTTTTTTGATAGGTTTTTGTTTGCGATGACAACTTTAAGTGCACCATTCCCTTTGTTGCCTGCCCCAACCCTTCTTTCCATATCGAACTCATCTACTTGCTCCAAATTTTCACCATTCATGCTAATGTTGCAGACTGTCATGATTTTTTTGTTTTTCAAAAATCATTACCTTGGACTTTGAACATGTATTATGTGGAAAAACGTATTTTAATTAATTTTTTATTTTTATTATTTAAAAAAAAAAAACTAATACCAAGGATTGTAATCAATGATATTATAATATAATAGAATTTTATTTTACAATCTACAATATGAGTAGATTAAAAATCGTTATTATTAAAACATATTTCGTTACTTAGATATGTAAATCAAAAATACGTCAGTTGATGTGTTTTTGTATATCTGAGTCGCCCTTCTAGACCATGTAGGTTTAATATAAAAGCTCACCAAATCCAAAGATATCCAATTTATTTTATGTATTTTGTTTTCCGATTCACTTAATCGGGGGCTGAATAACAAATTCTATTATTTTCAACGTCTTGTCCAGTGGGGACTCGTGGGAATTTATCGAAACTTGTTTTTTGTTTAAAATCTTCTTCTTGTTGTTTCTCTCCTATCGGAGGTTGAACAAAATCAAGGCTATTTCTACCCCTTGGTACAGCAGATTTAAACGGGGATGTTGTGCTGCAACTGAGCCATTCTCCAAGGTTTTCTAGACGTGATTTTCGTCTTGACAAAACGTGGAGTTGGATGCCCACAGTTGCGTTGGCGCGACGATATCCGGAGAGTGCGGGATGTGCCTGGATGCGGATCGCTTAGGATAGAAGGGAGTATAAAATACGAGAGAAAGTCCAGGAGCAGACGGTCACAACAGCCTGAAAAAGATGATAAAGAAAAATAAGACGAGAAAGATGAAGAAGAAGATGAAAATGAGGAAAATGAGGAAGATGAGGAAGATTTCGAAGATGAGGAAGATGAGGAAGATGAGTAAGATGGGGAATATGGGGAAGACGAGGAAGTTGAGGAAGATGAGGAAGAGGAGGAAGATGAGGAAGATGAGGAAGATGAAAAAAATGAAGAAGATGAAGACGAAGAGGACGAATATGACGTAGATGAAGAATATCAAGAATATGAAGAAGACGAAGAAGACGAAGAGGACGAAGAGGACGAAGAGGACGAAGAGGACGAAGAGGACGAAGGGGAAGAAGAGAACGAAGGGGACGTTGAGGACGCAGAGGACGAAGAGGAAGATGCGGACATTGAGGACGAAGAGGACGCAGAGGACAAAGAGAACGATGAGGACGAATAGGTCGTAGAGGACGATAAGGACGAATAGGACAAAGAGGATGAGGAGGACGAATAGGACGAAGAGGACGAAAAGGACGAAGAGGTTAAAGATGATTAAGAAGATGTAGAAGATGAGGAAGATGAAATATCCGCGTGCCGCCCGTTTGCCCCTCGATCTGCAGTCCAATACAATCTGCGGCAGTTCCTTTATAAATCGCGTCCTTTTTCGTTTACGCCCTCCGCTTTACTTGTTCGGCGAAATACGACCGCAGATACGACCCTTCCCGCCGGCGTAAATTCTGCGGCTTATCGCAGCCCGTAAGATCTGCCGCAATCATGCTGTGCGCCGAGAAGGGGTTAAACACTTTTATATGGCGACGGGTCAGCGCCCCTTCTGAAACTGTACACCCTTTGGAGCCGCTTGATTTTTTATACTTCTCACTGGTCTAGGTCGTACGACTTGTTTGTGACGGCTAGCTGTCCTGGGATGATGGCGTCTAACCATATTTGTGGAAGATTGGCGACAGATTTGACAGCCCTTCCGAAGATCTCGGTTTCGATTCCCAGTGATGACATTGTGATTCTCTCACTGTCTTTGGTCTGGTGTAGAATTCGTGTGATAGAAATGGCAATAGATTAGCTATTTAGAGATTATTCTATTGATGCTGTGATGTCCTCTGATTCATTTTGATTTCCTCTGATTTTTTTTAAATTTCAGGGTGGTGTTACCCCTTAGTTAGAAAGTTTCAATCCTGGGATTGGTTTGCAGCAATTTCTTCTATTCTTCTTTTCCATTCTTCCCTGTCTTGTGCGGCTCTTTTGAAATCTGCATATGATGAGCAGCGCACGTCCACCAACAGGTCTTCCAGGTACTCTCGGCGTGGGCGTCCCCTAGAGTTTTTCCCCATGGTCATACCCTCCATTATGGCACGCAAGAGACCTTCTTGACGTATTACATGGCCGATCCATCTTGCATGCCTTTCGGACAAGGTCCTGAGCAGGTGCCTTCCTCCTTCGATTACTTGAAGAACTTCCTCATTCGTGATGTGGTCTCTCCAGGAAATTCCTAATAGTCTTCTATAGGACCACATCTCAAAAGCCTCTAGTCTCCGCTTATCTCTTTCGGATAGGCACCATGTCTCGCAGCCGTACATAAAGATACTCCATACATAGGTCTTGATGAGGAGTATTCTCAGTTTAAGGTCTTTATTATTTAATTCTATTATTTTCGACCTTTTATTAAATGCAAGCCTAGCCTGATGTATACGGCTGTCGACCTCGCTCTCAGACCGACCGTCCCATGTTATTTTGCTCCCGAGGTAGACAAACTCCTTTCTTCTCTTCTTTAGCGGAACCCCTGACATCACTACTCTCATCTGATGTTTCGTTCGACCTACAGTCAGCAGCATTGTTTTGTCTTTATTTATCTTCATGTTGTAGCTTTCTTGAAGAATGTCTTGCAAAGTTGCGAAGGCCTCCAGCAGTTCATCCTCACTTTCAGCAATCATAGCAATATCGTCAGCAAACCTTATCATGTCTATCTTTTGCCCCTAACCTCTTAAACCAAACTAATTCTGAATCTATTTTTGTTAATGTATTTTGTAAGAAGAATTTTTCTATAATATTTTCTCATTTTAAATTTGTTTTCTTGTTTCAGGTATGTTGCAAATCAACCCTTCCTCTCAACATGACTTCTGGTAATACAAAACAATATTTTTATTATTATTTCTATTTATTTTGAAGCACCTAATTTACGATGTAATAAAGGTAAAAATATGTATTGTTTTCTTCTTTATTAGTTTATTTGATATTATCCTTGCTATTGTTTAACTCAAGGATATCCAATCGTTAATAAAATTATTTATGAACATGTGTTTTTTTAGAGGTATACAATACATATTCAAAAGGAAAAAAACAAATTAAATTAATGTTAATGTCTATGATTTTGGTTATATTTAATAGATAATTTTAGGCCATTATTTTTTAAATATGATTTCGGGCATATGAACGCCACGGCTAGCTCGAATGAAGCGCAATCGTGAAGTCTAATTTTCTACAAGTGTCGTCTTTGTGGATGCGTATTATCCACTAGATATCAGCGAAAATGATCCATGATCTTCCGAATAACTTGCTCGGATGGATGATTATGTCGACCGTAAAATGGAAGTAGTGCACGATAAGTTTGGCGAACCGAACCACGATTTTCAAAATAAACTTGCACAATTTGCAAGCGTTGTTCTGACGTCAGTCTATTCATGGTGAAATGGCAAAACGTACTGACTACAAATCAACTGTCAACTGTCAAATTGACAGTCTATAGAAACAATGTTGTCAGTTTAAAAACCAAACTTCTAAAAAAAAAACTATATTGACTTAAATCTGTCAAGTCAAAAATAAAATCTACTGAGCTTTTTTATTATTTTAACCCTTGCTGTTATAGGACGCAGCGGGGCCCTTTCGTCAGTTTTGTTCTTGCAATCTAGGTCCATTGCTTGAGTCTACTGAGCTAATTAAGTAATAGGGACGTCCCATCGCTTTCCCCAAGCTGTCGCTAATTTTTTAACCCGTACTGACTACCCTACACCGGAACGCATGTTTTTATTTTAGCACCGTAAGGGCAAGGTTTAGTTCACGAAATGTTATGCTATAAGTTAGGTATGCGGTAGGAAACCCATTTTCCGACCTTCGGGGAAACGGCGTGATAGTTTGTTGCTCAAAAACGGCCATTTATATTTTGTAATTTTTTTATTTCACACAGTTTGAGGGGCACTGCTTTACGCATGGAGGTGTTAAGAGACCGCCGCTTCCACAATGGAAATCTTTTTAGTATTAATCTCACTAGAGAATATATAAATCTACTTATAATAAAATGTAAATTTTATTCCGCTAATTATTCAGAAGAATTAACTGGAGACTGTTTGCATGAATACTAATTTTGATACATATCTTAATATAAATATAATTTAAATTTGGAACGCGAACCGGTTCGAATCAATTTCACGAATAAAGCACTTGATACTGATATTTATTTATTGTATGGTAACATGTAGTGATATTTAATACACATACAAATGAACGAACATACAGTTAAATAAAGACATAGAAAGTTCTTCTTCATCTTCAAGTGCCCTGTCGGGTCCCCCCAACGTTGGCGATCACCTCGGCGAACCTGTCCCTGTCCTGCGACACTCGGAACAGCTCCTCCACACTTCGGATGCCGGTCCACTCCCTCACGTTTCGCAGCCAGGACATTTGTCTCCTTCCGGGCCCTCGGCGTCCCTCAATTTTCCCCTCCAATATCAGTTGGAGAAGGTGGTACTTTTCCCCACGCAGTTTATGACCCAGATGTGAGATCTTTCGAACCTTGATAGTTGATAACAATTCCCTGTCAACTCTAGCTCGCCTCGGGACTTCGATATTGGTAACCATGTCTGTCCAGGGAACTCTGAGCATTCGGCGATGGAGCCACATTTCAAATGCTTCCAGTCTGTTCATTGAGCTAAATTTTAAGGTCCACGTTTCACATCCATACAATAAAACAGACTACACGTAGCATTTAATTTAATTTAATTTATTTTAATAAAAATTATAAACATTACAGACATATAATTCCAGATCGTTTGCAATCACATTATAAGAATTTATAAGAGAAGCATAAAAAAAAATTAAGCTTAAGAATTAGAAAGAATCATAACATTGATATTGCATCCCTGAGGCAACTCACACTATCATGACCGACCACGACCTCCGAGGCCACTTAATTAAGCATAAAGATTGCTCTACCCACAGGCACAACCATTTACAGGTTGGTTTTGCAGCGCGGCAAATAACACAATCTGTGCTGTCTTTGACGAAGGAAAGGACACCCGAGTTTTGTATATGGCCGCCAATCAGCTGAAAGAATGGATATTCCTCCTTCTCTCCAATGATTGTTAGCTTAGCATACCTAGCAAGAATTCAGTCGGAAAGAGCTACGGGTAATAACCGCGCTCCCTGGGGTAAAGAAAGTGCAGATTTTTTTTCTGCACTCGCTCCATCATCAGAGAATATCGGATCCCAGGCGGTGACCAAATAATGGAACAATATTCCAGCCGACTTCTTATCATTCTCTGTCGGAGTTTCAAATTTATGTTATCATTAGAGAATAGTGTTTTCATTTTATTAACCGTCGCGTTGCCATGTGGTCAATTGAGTTTCCACTGCCAATTTAAAGTTGATTTTCTTAAAACCTATGGACCCTAATATTATAAAAAAATTGTAATTCTCCATTGAAGTGTTCTCAATATTTCGTAATAAAAAAAGCAAAAAATTACTTCCTTCATCCCAAAAAAAAAAATTTCTAAGACTGCCCTCACCTTCATTCGTGTTAAGGTAGAATTTGTTTTGCTAATATTTACAACTTTATCAAAAGTGACAAATACTTACTCGCTGTTTTGAACGTATTATAAATTATATATTTGGCCTTTTCATAGGTACGTAATAATACCGACTGTGGACGGAAACGCAGCACGCAACTTAATAATATCAGAACTGTGAAAATATTAACACTTTACCAAAAGGGACAAATATTAATACGTACTCGTTGTCTTGAACGTACTATACATTTTGCCTAGGTGCCTTTATCATACGTAAAATCTCGTTGAGTCTCGCCCCGCCGGCCGCTGCGCAGAGACAAGTTTATACTTGGTTTCCAGTTGCTCGTATGCTGTGACGCATTCCATATCAGAAATCGCATGGTTCCAGAAAAAAATTAATAATGATATGTTTTTCAAATAATCCACGTATGTTATAGATATCGATCTATTTCTAATGAAATTCCCTACAAGATGACATATATTAAATTTTGATTCATCGAGTCATATGCTTGATATTTAGATAAAGTTAGCGGTAAACTGAATTGACCACATGGGAGCGAGCGTTTTGTTTTGAACACGGTACGTTAAGGGTTAAATGTAGCTCTTGCTGCCTCAATTCTGCCTTTTATCTCTACATCTGGGTCAAGAGATTGCGTTAGTATGCTGCCGAGGTATTTAACATAGCGAAAAATATTGGACATAGCTAAGAATATTAAAAAAATATATTTTAAAGCGTAAGTTTTGTGGTCCATCCTCCCGCCGTAAAATTTCGCATCTTTATACGAATTTGCCTCTTCCGGAATATTGTGCTAATTTCGACATCCGCGTATAGAGCTCATACGAATTCACAAAGTTTTATTATTTTTGAAAACTTTTATGTGATATTTTTACCAGCTATAATAGATTTCGGGTGGATTCGGGAAAACTTTGGAAAATATTTTAACCAGACGTGACGAAAGAAAACATTACAGAAAATGCCCAGCAAAATATAAAACTCACATTATATAACATGCAATTTTTGTACTAACTAACTAACCATCACACCGTTTCCACGAAGCAGAGAGGATAGACCGCCATACCGTTCTGTCCTGACATACATCTCTAGCTTCCTCTAATATATAATAATAAATTGGATAATTTTTAGAGCGCCATTTTTATGAATTACTCATCTCAAGGGCGCTGTAGAAGATGCTCTGTTTTATCAACATATATTGTTTATTTTTAATGATAACAATAATAATAAACATATTTAGTATGATGGCTGCACCTGACAAAGTCGATCAGCCCTTCCTGTCAGGAAATGATAATTTGAAAAGGTGCGTTTTGAGTCTCGATCTAAACTCTGATTGATTCTCAATGCACTTAAGGTCTGCTGGAAGATCGCTTCAGGATTGATTGTTCCTCGGTCGCCAAAGTTTGTGCTTGGACAGCGTTTTGGCACAGTCAATCTACCGATCGCAGAAGACTTAGCTGATCGCAATGTAGACTGTCTGGCATTCAGGTTCTCGTTGATGCAGAGTTCAGATATATGTATAAGCTGGTGCCATTCCATGCAACGCCTTATAGACCGTCCAGCAGAGCTTGTATTGTATCCTTTATGGACATTTCAGCCAGTGGAGCATTCATACGCTTTTCCGACTTCGAATGTTGCCGCCTTTCAGTGTTTGATTAATTTGGTCATGCCATGTTTTCCTTGGTCTTCCACGGCTTTTCTTTACTCACCTACACTGCTTATATACAAGATTTCAACAATTCTTCTCTCGTCCATTCGTTCCATATGTCCAAAGCATCTCAGGAATTTTACTAATGATGTAATCATCTGCCTTACATTTTTTCCTTATTTCGTCACTCGGTATTCTGTCGTATATCGTTTTCCCGCACATTATTCTCAATGTAGTATGGTAATGGAGTAATATGCATAATGGAGTTCCAATACCAACTCTTATGTATGGAAGTGAAGCTTGAAGCTGTCAAAAAGAGTGAAAGTGGGATGAATACTATTGACTTATTATATATGCAATATGATTGTATAGAATCATGTTTACTACCTCCGATTAGCACATTCTTCTCAGTGATCTCATTTCTGCTGCATTTATTCAAATTTCTTTTTGCCAGCAGATAGTAGTGTTCATAAAAAGTGTCTATGTTTCGAATAATATTTCGAATAATATATATTAGGTCCTTATATATGAAATTGGCGTTTTGCAGTACTGGCAACTTTGATCTCAAATATCTTCTCTTTGGTTAGGAATTCCAAATTCAAATTTATACAGCTATTTACTCAAGTATTTGTGTTTTGAAAGTTATAATTCATTTGTTTTTTCCTTAATTGTTTTTTTTCTTTGCGTCACTCAGTTTACGAAATGGAAAACTTGAAATATCGCGTTATTTACGAGTACGAGTTCCACCGTGGCACCAGTGCTGCAGAAACGGCTCGAAGGATTAATGATGTGTATGGCGACGGTGCCGCAAAAGAAAACACAGTGCGTTTTTGGTTCCAACATTTTCGTTCTGGAAATTTCGACCTGCAGAACAAGCCTCGTGGACGGCCGGAGACCAAAGTTGATAATGAGGAATTGAAGGCTATTGTGGAAGCGGATCCATCGCAAATCACGTCCGAGTTAGTTGCAGGCTGCGGTGTCAGTGATAAAACTGTTTTAATCCACTTGAAGCAAATTGGGATGGTGAAAAAGCTTGAAAGGTGGGTACCTCACGAATTGAGTGAAGCAAATCAACAAACGCGCGTTGACTGCTGCGTTGCATTACTCAACCGGCACAATAATGAAGGGTTTTTGAATCGAATCATTACCAGTGATGAAAAGTGGATTCTGTATGATAATCGGAAGCGCTCATCGCAATGACTGAACCCTGCCAAACCAGCCAAACTATGCCCCAAGCGAAAATTGACTCCAAAAAAGTTACTTGTGAGCGTTTGGTGGACAAGTGCTGGTGTCGTTCACTACAGCTTTCTTAAATCTGGCCAGACGATTACGGCAGATGTCTATTGTCAGCAACTGCAAACCATGATGGAAAAGCTATCTGCTAAACAACCGAGGCTGGTTAATCGCTCTAGGCCACTGCTGCTTCATGATAACGCTAGACCACACACTGCACAACATACCAAATTAGAAGAGCTTCAATTGGAATGTCTAAGACATCCACCGTACTCTCCGGACCTTGCCCCAACAGATTACTATTTTTTCGAAATTTGGATAACTTCTTGCAAGGGAAAAAATTCAACTCCGACGGGGCAGTCCAAACAGACTTTAAAGATTTTATTGATGGTTTTTTTAGTAAAGGGATCGATTAACTACCTATCTTATTCTTCAAGTGCCCTGTCGGGTCCCCCCAACGTTGGCGATCACCTCGGCGAACCTGTCCCTGTCCTGCGCCGCTCGTAACAGCTCCTCAACACTTCGGATGCCGGTCCACTCCCTCACGTTTCGCAGCCAGGACATTTGTCTCCTTCCGGGCCCCTATTTTGAGCCGGGAGATTCTTCGCACCCCCTGCCCATTGAAGGGCTGCCCGGGACTAGGGGCCATTGTTGTGTTTCTCGTCATAGTGAATATCCTGGGAAAAGGTAATCAGAGTGGTTTCCCGTTGCCTTCTCTGATGGGTTTTTCTGTAGGGGTCACCTTCCCTTAGCTGGGAGGGTCCGGCTTTATGGCGCCGGACATTCGCCATTCGCTCACTCATTATCCGCTATGACACTGATGGTAATGTCAGTGGCCACATTGCCCGGGGTTCGCGGGGCCTGAGAGACCACTCGAGGACGCTAATGAGTTGGACTTGGTAGTAGTGTTGCGGGCGTTATTGCAACATGGCGCATTACGACATTTTATAGAAGTACACTTTCCAGCTAAGTATACCCCATCGTAGCCCTACTACCCGTTAGAACCTAACCTAACTAACTAACTAATAATTTCGGTAAGAACGTTCGCGAGAAATTTTTTAAACCTATGAGATGGTAAAAGTGCATAGATAGCAATGGTACATACTTTGATTAAATAAATATATTATATTAAAAAAAACTTTATGTTCCTCCCATACAAAACGCCAATTTCATATGTAAGGACCTAATAATATATATATTTTTTTAATAAATATTTCAACTTTAAAGCGAATCTTTCGAAACCGGTCGATTTCGAAATAAAGACAAAAAGTGAAAGTAACTAACTAACTAACCATCACGCCGTCTCCTCGAAGGGCTAGGCAAAAATAATAGACACACCTTCCTTTCACACTTTTCTTTCCTGAGATATTTCTCTCGCTTCCTCAACATTCATACATCGTGTCATGCACGCGCGTCGATTTCTCTGACTCCTCACGTGACCGACAATCAATATTTGATTTATTTGATCGTGCCACGTTTTCCTCGGTCTTCCTCCATTTCTAGTTCCATTTACATCGTTAAAATATCATTTTTTAACATTCTTTCTTCGGTCATTCTTTCCATGTGTCCAAACTAACCTAATGATCCTTTCATTATTTTGTTAATAACAACGCATTCACTTTTTATATTTTCATCCGACACTCTATCATACAAAGAGTAACACACATTCACACAATTGGATTTAATTTCTACTGCATTTATTATATTTTCATCCTTCTTTTGCCGGTTCCGTGCTTCACTGTGAGTCGAACATAAAAACGTCGTTTTATTTCCTGACAAAATCCACTGACATGGAATTTTTTTTTGTTATTTTTATTATTAACAATGAACTTCTACCATGAACTTCAAATAACAATATATTTTAATTGTTTTATTTAAACTGTTATTTAAAATGAACTTCCATCAAGAGATTTCAGTTAAATCATTTGATTATCTTATATTTTCATTTGACACTCTACGAGTATCATAAACGTGTATCGATTTATACGAGTATTTTAACGTTTGCTAGAAGGCATGTCACGAATTTTCTTTCCTCATTGATTTTCATTATTTGCCAACACACGCACTGATTCAAATGCCCCAACTTTTCGTGTTTTCAAAATTCTATTACCATGCTGCGAACTTTGGAAAAACTTTGGAACACATTTTTTGAATCTCGTTGCTCTAATGTATAATATTACAATAATTATAGTAACGGTACGCTGAAATGATAAAGCGCAATGTTGTAGCTATATGCCAATGGTTGGTTAACTTCTTCTTCTGATTGTAGATCGTGCTGTCTGTTTATGCAGGATATCAACTTCCTTCCTGTGATGAAGACCTTCTTCTGGGCTTCACCGTCCGGACCGGCAGAGTTTTCAGGGATCCCAATGTGCCCAGAGTCCTATACAACGCATTGATTCGGAGCAGACTCGAAAGTGGTTCTGTGATATGGAGTCCTCACGAGGCGAGATATTGCGTTATGCTGGAGAGGGTTCAGAAAAAATTTCTGAGGTATCTCTACATGCGGGAGTATCGTAGCTATCCGTGGCTCTATCCCACGGCATTTCTTTTGGGAATGCTCGGAACCAATTCTCTGCAGCTTCGAAGAGATGGACATCTAATTACCCATTTATTTAGATTAATTAGGGGATACTTCGAGAACTCGGCCGTACTGGAGGGTGTGTCTCCGACAGCGACAGCACAGATTGTTTTACCTACCGGCCGCCAGAACCAATCTTCCTCTGGTGACACCGGTGGGAAGAGCAATTAGTCTGCTGAACGCGGTCTCCTCGGAGATCGACGTCTTTCATGTTAGTGAAAGTACGTTCAGGGAACAAATACTCTTGACTTTGGAAAGTATCTTGTCTTCCTAATGTCGAACCATCTCTAATGCGTTCCTGGTATTATGTTGTATTTTTATAATATTTTATCTGTACTCAATAGATGCCTTAAACATTTTGCTGTTTGTAGTGTCTTTTAAAGTTTGCAAATACTCTTAATTCTCGAGAGTATCTTGTCTTCCTAATGTTGAACCATCTCTTATGCGTTTCTGGTAGTATACTATATATAATATATTATTTTACCTGTTCTCAATAGATGCCTTAAAAATAATTTTTGTAATGTCTTTTGATGAAATAAACTGATTTGATTTGATTTGATTCTCTACATCTCTTTGGTGGTCGTCCTGGTGGTCGACGGTTCTCTGGAGTCTCGTGCATAACGATATTTTTAATTCTTGCTGGATCCATTCTCTCGATGTAGTCCATCCAGAATCGTAACCTCACAATGGATAACCAGCAGATTAAGCGTGTTTCAACGATAAATGATCTTGGTCTCTTCTCTGGTTGTCAATCCTGGGATTGGTTTGCAGCAATTTCCTCCATTATTCTCTTCCACTTTTCCCTGTCTTGTGCGGCTCTTTTGAGATCTGCATATGATGAGCAGCGTACGTCCACCAACAGGTCCTCCAGGTACTCTCGGCGTGGGCGTCCCCTAGAGTTTGTCCCCTCGATCATACCCTCCATTATGGCATGCAAGAGACCTTCTTGACGTATGACATGGCCGATCCATCTTGCACGCCTTTCGGACAAGGTCCTGAGCAGGTGCCTTCCTCCTTCGATTCCTTGAAGAACTTCCTCATTCGTGATGTGGTCTCTCCAGGGATCTTGGTATTGTTTATGAAAGTCGGCTGACTTTACATGCTCACATCGAGAGAATATGTGAAGTTGCATTGATAATGTTAGGATTTATTCTCCGAACTGGTAGAGTTTTCGGGAATCCCTATGTTTTGTGAATTTTGTAAAACTCATTGGTCCGGAGCCGGCTCGAGTGTGGTTCGGTGATATGGAGTCCCCACGAGGCAAGATACTCGCTCATGTTAGATTGGGTTCAGAAAAGATTTCTGAGATATCTCTACATGAGGGAGTTTGGTAGCTATCCGTGGCTTTATCCCACTGCATTCCTCTTGGGCATGCTGGGGACCAATAGTTTACAGATAAGAAGAGATGGATGCACACTTACCCATTTCTTCAGACTTATCAGGACTTTGAGAACTCCGTTATCTTGGAGGCTATCCACCTGTATGTTCCAGATGGTTATCTTCGACAGCGTCAGCACAGGTTGTTTGTGAATCAACCTGCCTCTGATGATGCCGGTGGGGAGAGCAATCAAACTGCTGAACATGATCGCATCGGAGATCGACGTCTTTCATATTCGTGAAAGTACGTTCAGAAGACAAACTCTTGACTTTGGAGCGTAGCTTGTATTCCTAATGTCGAACCATCTCTCATGCGTTCCTGATATTATATATTTTTTATGTTTTACCTGTTCTCAATGGATGCCTTAATAATTGTTGTTTTTAATATCTTTTGAGAAAATAAACAGATTTGATTTGATTTGATCTCACTATGTCTTCATTTTGCAGGATTTGCAAATGTCTTCATTGGGTTTCCTATCTCTGAGGGTTCTCCCCACAACAGGTCGCAATGTTCTCACTTATGCTACTCTTAAGAGATGTTTGGTTCTGACAGTGTCTGCTCTCGCTTCGATTCCGTATGCCATTATGGACCTGATGCATGTTTTATTAATTCTAACTTTGCTTTCCACTAGCATATGCTTATTGTCCCAGACAGTGTCCCTTTGGCATCCGAATCTCCGCTAACTTATCTAACTGCAACTTTATCAGTCTGTTTTTTAACTTCATTATATAGATCGCTGCAACAAGATATCTCCACACTCAGATATCTGAACTTCATGACCTGTTCAATGGGCTTATCGTCTACAACCAGTTTGCATCTGATAGGCTGTTTTATCTCCCAGTCCTAGGTATGCCTATTTTTTTTAAAGATTATCTTAAAAACGATAATTAAATGATTTGCATTTAGTGGTTATATCAACATATTTTCCACAATCTAAGTTAATGCCAACATAAGGTCAAGTTGCCATTAGTAAAGTTTCTTCGTTGTAAATCCATGGAAGCCATTTTCCCTAGTAAATTCACCCCTACGAAGAGTCTCTTAGGAAAGCCACCCCTTTCGGCTAAAAATAGGGTGTCGCTAGCGTCCTATACGAAATAGGGTATTCCTTATATTTTGAGGTTTAACTAGCTAACCGTAATGCCAATCAGGAAGGATGGATTTTTCCCTTTATTAGTTTCAAACTATTATGTTTTTATTAAAAAAAAAAAAAGGAATTTGGTCGAATCCAGGCTTGAACCCAAGTCCCCTGGATCAGGAGCCAAGCGTTCTATCCCCCAGACCACCACCCGATTAATAATTATTCATAATAATGAGCTATTTTCTGCTCATATTGAAGATTGTAAAATAAATTCTAATATCATTGATTGAAATCTTTGTTCGCATTTGTTCCTTATATTCTGGCATCTGTGATTTCAACTTACACAGTATCGTTAAAATAGAGTTTACGTTAAATAGAGTTTTTTCCAAATATGCATTTTTCCATAGATACAATGTTAGCCCATTCCAAAGTGCATGATTTATCCTCAAATTTATAACTCTCCACGTTCGATAATCTGCTGTTGACCTAGTTTCAAATATCGAATACCTAACGGATGCTTTAAAAGCATCCAAGCGTAAATTATGTTCTAAAGAAAAATCACAGCTGAATATGTTTCGGGAAACCTGATATTTATTTTTGGATCACCCGGTAGGATCCCAAATCTCAATCCGCCTCATCAAATACGTGCTCTGTTTATTTCCACCCCCCATTACAGTAACTTCTATAGAGATATAATACGATATATCAACAAAACATTCCTAGAATCTTAGAATCTTAAATAAAATTACTTCATATCCATTAAAAAACTTATGTATGGAAGCGGCAGGTTTTTGAAAGGGAAGAGCAAATGACAGTTTGTAATATAAGTGTAAATGAAGAGAACTTGGAACAGGTGAGGGAATTTGTGTATTTAGGTAACATGTTCACAGCGGATGGCCGAACGGACAGCGATATTGCAAGAAGGGTTGGTGCGGGTAACAAAGTAAATGGAGCTTTAAAAGTAATTATTGGAAACAATAATTTATCAATGAAAGCGAAAATGGCCGTGCACAATGGAGTCCTGGTTCCAACCCTTATGTATGGAAACGAAGCATGGAACTGACAGAAGAAAGATGAGAGCAGAATAAATGCGGTAGAGATAAGTTCCCTAAGACGTATGTGCGGTAGAACGATGTACGACAGAATCTCAAATGCTGACATTAGGAAGGAATGTAGAGCGAAAGAAGGTATTATGAACAAAATTATGAAAGGTTCGCTGCGTTGGTTCGGATATATGGAGCGCATGGGTGAAGAAAGAATGGTTAAAAAAGTATACGTTAACAATGTAAATGGAGTAAGGAGTCGAGGTAGACCGAGGAAAACATGGCATGACCAAATTAATCATATATTAAAAGTTGGTCATGCCAGAAGCCGGAAGAATAGACGTGCGTGTATGACTCGATGTATGAATGTGGAGGAATCTAGAGAGGTGTGCCAGGATAGAGTAGTGTGGCGGTCCATTCTCTCTGCCTACCCCTGCGGGGAAACGGCGTGATGGTTAGTTAGTTAGTTACCATTAAAAAAACTTATATATGGAAGCGAAGATTGGAACGAGATCAAATTCAGCTGTTTGATTGCTCTCTCCACCGGTATCACCAGAGGCAGGTTATTTCTGCATTATGGGAGATAAAACAGTCTTTTTTGACGCAGTCGAAGATAACCATCCTTTCATCATTGTTGGGATCAAATCAACACCAACAATCCTAATGTATGGAAGCGAAGCACATGGAGCTTGTGGATTCGTACTTAAATAAGTATAATTAACTAACTGACTAACTAACCATTACGCCGTCTCCACGAAGGGGTAGGCAGAAAGAATCGACTGGCACACTTTTCTTTCCTGACATATTTCTCTCGCTTCCTCAACATTCATACATCGTGTCATGCACACGCGTCGATTTCTCTGACTCCTCACATGGCCGACATTCAATATTTGATTTATTTGATCGTGCCACGTTTTCCTCGGTCTTCCTCTATTTCTGGTTCCATTTACATCATTAACATATAATTTTTTACCATTTTTTCTTCATTTATTCTTTCCATATGTCTAAACCATCTTAATGATCCTTTCATTATTTTGTTCATGACACCATCATTCGCACCGCATTCACTTCTTATATTTTCATTCGACACTCTATCATACACAGAGTATCCTTACATTCGTCTAAGAGATCTCATTTCTACTGCATTTATTCTACTTTCATCCTTCTTTTTCCAGTTCCGTGCTTCGCTTCCATACATAAGAGTCGGTAGAAGAACACCATTGTGCACTGCCATTCTAGCTTTTTGGATAGGTTTTTGTTTGCGATGACAACTTTAAGTGCACCATTCACTTTGTTGCCTGCCCCAACCCTTCTTTCAATATCCCTCTCCACTCGGCCATCTCTTGTAAACATACTACCTAAATACACGAACTCAACTACTTGCTCTAAATTTTCACCATTCACGCTAATGTTGCAGACTGTCATGGTTTCTTCCTTTTTAAAAATCATTACCTTGGACTTATTAACATTCATCATCAGATCATTTCGCATGCATACCTCATACATACAATTCACCAGGACTTGTAGTTCATGCTCGTTGTCTGCAAGTAGGACAGCGTCATCCGCAAACAAGAGACAGCTTACTGACACTCTGATCATTTTGGCACCTACATCCAACCCTTTCAGCTCTTTCATACATTTGTCCATATCTTCTTCTTCTTAAAGTGCCCTGTCAGGTCCCCCCGACGTCGGCGATCACCATGGTAAACTCCTCCCTATCCTGTCCATATACAGATTATAATAAATAATAAATAATATAATATAATTATAATAAATATAATTATTATATAAAGTGTTGTAATACTGAGTGCGATTATATTTATTCAAAGGTAAAATGAGTGTATGTTTACGATGTAAATAGAACTAGAAATATTAAGTACGTTCCGAAGAAAAATACTCTTGACTTTGGAGAGTATCTTGTATTCCTAAAGTCGAACCATCTCTCATGCGTTCCTGGTATTATAAATTTATTATATTTTACCTATTCTCACTAGATGCCTTAAACTTAAATTGATGTTTGTAATAACTTTTGAGAAAATAAACCCTAATGCATGGAAGCGATGCATGGAACTGGCAGAAGAAGGATGAGAGCAGAATAAATGCGGTAGAAATGAGGTCCCTAAGAAGTATGTATATTGAACGACGCACGACAGATTTGATAATGCTGATATAAGAAAAGAGGGTAGAGCGGAATAAGGTATTATGAACAAAATTATCAAAGGATCGCTTCGTTGGTTCTGACGTATGGAACGCATGGATGGAGAAAGAATGGTTAGGAAAGTATACGTTAATGATGTAAATGGAGTACGGAGTCGAAACAGGCCAAGGAAAAAATGGTATGATCAAAATAATCAAAAATTAAAGGTTGGTCATGTTAGAAGTCGGAAGAATCGACGTGCGTGTATGACTCGCTGTATGAATGTGGAGGAAGCTAAAGAGGTGTGCCAGGATAGTGTGCGGTCCATTTTCTCTGCCTACCCCTGCGGGGATACGGCGTAATGGTTTGTTTGTGTTTGATTTGATTTGATTTGGATACGGAGGAAAACGTGACATGATAAAATAAATCAAATATTGAATGTCGGCCACGTGAGGGGTCGGAGAAATCGACGTGCGTGCATGACATGATGTATTGAGAAAGCGAGAGAATAATGCCAATAACGAAATGTTTTGCAGTCCATTCATATTTTATCTAAGTTTTATCATATTTTATTTTAGTAGGTTTTTCAGTTTTTATCAAATTAGCTTCTCCATGAAATGAAAAGTTCAGTCTACAACAAGTTGAAAAAGAAAAAGCCAAAGCTTTAAACGATTTGGCTTCAAGTATCATAAATATAAAAATCGTTCAAATGTGAAATACTTTTTATGAAGACATTTAAAAGAAAAATTTGTATATTTTTTCTCCGTTTTTCGCGTCACCACAGTATTTGTGTATGGTATATCGGTTCCGACCAACATTCTATACATCAAGCCGTGTCAATAGAATACGCATTCGCAAATAAAACACCCATTCTGAAAAACAGATAAAAATAAACACAGGAAATTGAAAAAAATCAAAATGTTTCCGCTAAATTTTTCCTGTAATGTATCGCGGTGGTTACTTCCGGGGGTTTTCAAACTTTTTTGACTAGAACTTTGAAAGTTCTTGTTTAATTTCTACTTATTGAAAGCTTAGGCATTAACCCTGTGGATTTTCATAGTAATATACTTAGAACATTTGATGAAACTTTGTTTATTTTCAAAAAAATATTAAAAACTACCACATGTTTGAATATAACTAAATAACTACCTACCCATCACATTTTAAATTTATACTTGAATTTCAAGTGTTTTGACCTTTTAACCTTGCCTTTACCATATTTCAGGACACAATTTCAAATTTGCACGTTTTTACAAAATAAAAATATAATAATTTTGTGATAGGTCTGAATTTTTAACTAACTAACCATCACCCTGTCTCCCCGAAGGGGTAGGCAAAAATAATGGACTGCCGCACTTTTCTTTCCTGACATATTTCTCTCGCTTCCTCAACATTCATACATCGTGTCATGCACGCGCGTCGATTTCTCTGAATCCTCACATGGCCGACATTCAATATTTGATTTATTTGATCGTGCCACGTTTTCCTCGGTCTTCCTATATTTCTGGTTCCATTTACATAATTTACATATAATTTTTTTACCATTCTTTCTTCATTCATTCTTTCCATATGTCCAAACTATCTTAATGATCCTTTCATTATTTTGTTCATGACACCATCATTCGCACCACATTCACTTCTTATATTTTCATTCGACGCTCTATCATACACAGAGTATCCACACATTCGTCTAAGAGATCTCATTTCTACTGCATTTATTCTACTTTCATCCTTCTTTTGCCAGTTCCATGCTTCGCTTCCATAAATAAGATGAACACCATTGTGCACTGCCATTCTAGCTTTTTTGGATAGGTTTTTGTTTGCGATGACAACTTTAAGTGCACCATTCACTTTGTTGCCTGCCCCAACCCTTCTTTCAATATCCCTCTCCACTGTAAACATACTACCCAAATACACGAACTCAACTACTTGCTCCAAATTTTCACCATTCACGCTAATGTTGCAGACTGTCATGAATTTTTAAAATAAAAAAAATTTAAATAAATTGAAATTGAAGAGATGAGTAGGGAATGCAGGTGGTAGCACTAACAATGTTTTGGAACTTCTGTATCCGATTCCAGGGGTGTAGCCGCGCCGAATCTATTACGCGGGATATTAATGTTTTTGTTTTCTTCTTCAAATCGCTCCTGGGCCAAGTTCGCAGAGATAGCGCAGCCTCCGCCTGCCTAATGGGGCGCGAGGGGGCGGGCCCATCCGTAAGATTTCATATCGGAAGCTTTCGTTGCGGGTAATTACCCGGGATGGTTTATCCCGGGACTTTTCCGCACTTGGATTTGAAAAAAAAAATCCGATCAACTGATAAACGTTTATTTTTCAAAAACTTTAACTTTTTAAATGAAAAAAAAAAAATTAAAATGATCAATAATTTCTTTTAAATATATATTGCTTATTAACTGTTAACATTTAAAACGCTGTTATATTATGTTTTTTCTAACTGATGTTGGCATCATTATCAAAACTCTGTAATTGAAAAAAATATTCTAACCATCGGTTGGTGAAACAGCTGTCGCGACATTCTCAAAACATGTATAATAAAAATTGTGAGTTTACACGCGATCCACGTGGTCTCTCCAAAAGCGCCTTCTACTTCTTCCCCATCTTACTATGTCTTCAAAACCACAGACAGACCTTACCGTTGCATTTCTTATCTCCAAAGGTTTTTTTTACAAGGATTAATTGTATCTCAATAGAGACGAAGATGCAAATTGTTTTCTGGAAACAGAAGGTGGTGGTCGAGGCGCTTACAGGACTTATGACCTGTCATTGGTTGGGTTGAGCGATCGCTTCATCAAGGTTTTGTCTGCGATGAAGCGTAGACTTCCTATTTCTGCTACTTATTCTTAATATTTTATATATTTATGTTTGAATCAAGAAAAAAGTCACGAAGGACTCATGTACATACGGTGTACGTTTAGTTACATTTAAATTTCTTTTTACGAGTAAATAAATATTAAATCTTTTTTTTTTTTTTGGTTTCACGTTCATCTTCTATTTCTTCTTCTGCTTTATTTAGAACTGTGTCCTGGTATTTCTTGGAGCCTCTCCTGGGATGAAGATGTCCAACTGTCTCGCCATCTTTTGGGTGGTCTTAGGGGTAAGGGGTAGGCAGAAATAATAAACTGTCACACTTTTCTTTCCTGACATATTCTCTCGATTCCTTAACATTCATACATCGTGTCATACACGTGTGTCGATTTCTCTGGCTCCTCACGTGGCCGACATAATTTTTTTAATTTATTTGATCGTGCCACGTTTTCCTCGGTCTTCCTCTATTTCTAGTTCCATTTACATCATTAACATATAATTTTTTACTATTCTTTCTTCATTCATTCTTTCCATATGTCCAAACCATCTTAATGATCCTTTCATTATTTTGTTCATAACACCATCATTCGCACCGCATTCACTTCTTATATTCACATTCGACACTCTATGATACACAAAGTATCCACACATTCGTCTAAGAGATCTCATTTCTACTGCATTTATTCCACTTTCATCCTTCTTTTGTCAAAAAGTTATACTGATCAAAAATTCCTTTAAAATTTATACCTATTGCTTATTAACTGTTAAAATTTAAAACGCTGTTATATTATTCCAATTTTTTATTATTTATTATTATTTTTGCGACAGCTGTTTTGCTTACTGATATTGTTATCATTGTCAAAACTCTGTCATTGAAAAAAATATTGTTGGCGAAACAGCTGTCGCGACATTCTCAAAAAATGTATAATAAAATTTTTGATATTATAACAGGGCTGTAAATTTGACAGTTAAAATCTACACATTAACCCAAACTTGTTTCGGGATACAGAATTCCTTCATCAGTGTAGTTAAAATATTATATATATAAAATAAATATTAAAAAAAAATTTATCACGAAATTTCGAGATTGTTCAAAGTTATATTTCTATTATTAACATGCAAAATTTCAACTTAAATAAAATGAATTAAGTTCAATGAATGTGCAAAAATCAAAATGAAAAGTATTTTAATTGCATTGATACGAATGCAATTCACATAGCAGCAAGGGATTTGCTTTATTGAAGCTCATAGAAATGATTCGCGTAGCATTGTTGCACTGCTTTCTGTTAAACTATTATATTTGCTGGATGGGATGCACTCGGTTATTCTGCTATTCGGGACGGAAACGAATCCAACTAATCAAAAATCATCAAAATCGGTTTAGCCGTTCTTGAGTTATAAATGGTGTAACTAACACGACTTTGTTTTATATACTCGTATATAGATATCATCATATAGACAACATCATTGCAGAGGTTGCATCTCTCAATTCAGGGTACACTCTGGGTAATGAAGTAATTGGAATGCTTTGCTATGCAGGTGACGCGACGCCACGATCGTGGCCGAAAATGAAAACGACTTACATGTAATGCTATCAAAATTTGATGAATCTTGCTCTAAATACAACATGATCATATCTAGAAACATGACATTCTCTAGAAACCAATAAGATGCGAAATCTCCGTACGCCAAGAAAAAATTGAACGGGTAGACCAATTCAGATATCTCGGAAGCGAAGTAACCAGCTCTAATGACCTCCCCAGAGAAGTAAGGTCACAGGTAGATAAGGCTGCAGCGGTTGCAGGCTGCCTGAAATATGTCATATGGAGAAACAAGGACATGAGGACTGACAGCAAGGTACGCATTTATAAGACCTGTGTGCGACCAATCCTCACATATGGCATTGAATCGAGGCCAGACACTGTCAAGCCAAAGAGAGCATGCTCAGGACAACCGAGATGAAAACACTCCGCACTATAGCTGGCAAGACCCTACGAGATCGAGTTAGAAATACAGCAATCCGAGAAATCTGCGAGGTCGAAGATGTGGTCAGATGGGGACGTCAAAGACGGCGATACTAGCATCAACACGTAGAAAGGATGAGCTCAAATAGGATACCACACATAGCTCTCCATGGAACGCCAAACGGACAACGCCGACCAGGAAGACCCCCGAAACGGTGGAGAGAAAGCTGGAGTTCAGCGTCTCAAGAGGACTCGCCTGAAATAACAGACTCCTGAGTCTACCAAAAGTGAAGAAGAAGTATATAGATGTGTTGTATTAACCATGTTTTATATAAGTTGTGAGAAATGTATTTTTTTTATAACTAAGTTAAATAAAAGAGTTCTGTGCAATTAAATTACTTGCTAAAAGTGGTTTAAGGATTCAAAGAATCAATAGTGTTATGTCCAATTCTTGATTTCGATATATTCTGTCATGTGTCATGAATCCATTTCAAAATCCCGTAACTGCAAACGAAGCATTGATAATGTAGCTATCGGAAAATCGTCCATAAAAATAATCCCGGGAAAAATGTTTTCGTTATAAAATTTTATCGGATAGTCAATTTTTCTGCATTTTATGGGTCGCACACGAAAAAATGGTTGTCTAAAAATTCCCAGTATAGAAAAGGTCACCTGACTGAAATTCCACAGTAAAAAATATATACCTCTGGAGTAAAAAAATATTAATAAAATATTTGTAAGCTAATGCTAATCCAAATATATAGTTTATAACTCAAGAACAGCTGGACCGATTTTGACGATATTTGATTTGTTGGATTTGTCTCCGTCCCGAATAGCAGAATAATATAAATACCCTTTACATCGATTTGGCTCATGCTCTCATGATGTAAGGAGCGATTAAAAAAAAAAAAATTAATTATATTATTGCCTTAGCGAGGCGATTGGCAATTGGACTAAGCTGGGTAGCTTTCGGAAACATGAGTTACATTATTGAAAACCGGAAAATACCGATCAACCTGAAACGAAAATTCTATGAAGCCTGCGTTCTGCCAGTTAGTACTTATGGTCTTGAAACTGTTACATTGTCCAAAAATAGTGCCGAGAAACTACAAGTGACCCAAAGACCTATGGAAAGAGCCATGTTAGGAATAAGCCTAAGAGACAGAGTCAGAAACCGTACGGTGAGAGAAAAAACAAAGGTCACTGACATCATCCATCGGGTGGCGACTCTAAAATGGCAATGGGCAGGTCACGTAGCCAGAAGCTCAGATGAAAAGTGGACAAGAAGACTGCTGACTTGGAGACCGTGGACGGCGAAGAGAAGTGCAGGGAGACCGCAACTACGGTGGAAGGATGATCTAAACAGACACATCGGAATATCCTGGATGCAGTCTGCACAGGACAGAATGACATGGAAGTAAATGAAGGAGGCCTTTGTCCAGGAGTGGGCGGGAATAGGCTGAGGAGGAAGAATAAGAAGAGAGCGAAACATGTCATTTCCATAAAATACAAATAAAAACTGACGAAAACAGGCGTTTTTATACGTTATGATTATTTTTTCATTCGTTATAATTTTTATAAACAATAAGTATGCGCGAGAAACATAACAAGAAACCGTGTGAAAACATCCTGTATAAACTTATCAAGACAGTGATATAAGTGATTTGCTAATTTAATTCTTTACAGCTTCGAAGAGATGGGCATCTCATAACCCATTTCTTTAAATTAATCAGAGGATATTTCGAGAACTCGGCCGTGCTAGAGGGTGTTGGTCTTTTTGTCCCTGATAGATTTCTCCGACAGCGACAAAACAGATTGTTTTACCAACCGGCCACCAGAACCAATCTGCCTCTGGTGACACCGGTGGGAAGATGTATTTTTTATATTAGTTAAGGTACGTTCAGGGGACAAAAACTCTTTACTTTAGAAAGTATCTTGTCTTCCTAATGTCGAACCCTCACTAATGCGTTCCTGTTACTATGTTACTAAACTAACTAACTAACCATCACGCCGTCTCTCCGAAGGGGTAGGCAGAAATAATGGACTGTCACGCTTTTCTTTCCTGACATATTTCTCTCGAATCCTCAACATTCATACATCGTGTCATGCACGCGCGTCGATTTCTCCGACTAATTACATGGCCGACATTCAATATTTGATTTATTTGATCGTGCCAAGTTTTCCTCGGGTTTCCTCTATTTCTGGTTCCATTTACATCGTTAACACATAATTTTTTTACCATTCTTTCTTCATTAATTCTTTCCATATGTCCAAACCATCTTAATGATCCTTTCATTATTTTGTTCATAACACCATCATTCGCACCGTATTCACTTATTATATTTTCATTCGACACTCACAGAGTATCCACACATTCTTCTAAGAGATCTCATTTCTACTGCATTTATTCTACTTTCATCCTTCTTTTGCTAGTTCCAGGCTTCGCTTCCATATATAAGGGTCAGTAGAAGAACACCATTGTGCACTGCCATTCTAGCTTTATTTTTATAATATTTTACTTGTACTCAATAGATGCCTTAAACATTTTCCTGTTTGTAATGTCTTTTGAGTGAATAAACTGATTTAATTTGATATATTCTACAGATATGGTAGATCTTTTAAACGACCGTTTTCTATGAAGGCAATTTTCCGGTTGCTTTTCGTGGAAAACATTTTTTATCTGTTGAAACAAGATATAAACCAAGATGTTTCTTTGTTAACCTATT